>ONZH01031129.1:0-219313 GCA_900303285.1 Rhinella marina
TTCACTGCACTGTAGTATATATAACTGAGAGAAAAAACGTACTCTTTAGACTGCGGCTACTGTGCCGCACACTACATAATTGTTCACTGCACTGTAGTATATATAACTGAGAGAAAAACCTACTCTTTAGACTGCTGCTACTGTGCAACACACTACATAATTGTTCACTGGACTGTAGTATATATAACTGAGAGAAAAAACGTATTTTAAAGACTGTGGCTACTGTGCCGTACACCACATAATTGTTCACTGCACTGTAGTATATATAACTGAGAGAAAAAAAGTACTCTTTAGACTGCAGCTACTGTGCCACACACTACACAATTGTTCACTGGACTGTAGTATATATAACTTAGAGAGAAAACGTATTTTCTAGACTGCGGCTACTGTGCTGCACACCACATAATTGTTCACTGCACTGTAGTATATATAACTGAGAGAAAAAACGTACTCTTTAGACCGCGGCTAATGTACAGCACACTACAGAATTGTTTAATACACTGTAGTATATATAACTGAGTGAAAAAACGTACTGTTTAGAATGCGGCTACTGTACAGCACACTACAGAATTGTTCACTGCACTGTACTATATATAACTGAGAGAAAAAAAAGTATTTTCTAGATTGCGGCTACTGTGCCGCACACCAAATAATTGTTCACTGGACTGTAGTATATATAACTGAGAGAAAAAACGTACTCTTTAGACTGCGGCTACTGTACAGCACACTACAGAATTGTTCACTGCACTGTAATATATATGACTGAGAGAAAAAAAACGTATTTTCTAGTTTGCGGCTACTGTGCCGCACACCACATAATTGTTCACTGGACTGTAGTATAACTGAGAGAAAAAACGTACTCTGTAGACTGAGGCTACTGTGCCGCACACTACACAATTGTTCACTGGACTGTAGTATATATAACTGAGAGAGAAAACATATTTTCTAAACTGCGGCTACTGTGCCACACACCACATAATTGTTCACTGCACTGTAGTATATATAAATGAGAGAAAAAATGTACTGTTTAGACTGCGGCTACTGTACAGCACACTACAGAATTGTTCACTGCACTGTAGTATATATAACTGAGAGAAAAACATACTCTTTAGATCGCGGCTAATGTACAGCACACTACAGAATTGTTTACTGCACTGTAGTATATATAACTGAGAGAAAAAACGTACTCTTTAGACTGTGGCTACTGTACAGCACACTACATAATTGTTCACTGCACTGTAGTATATATAACTGAGAGAAAAAACGTTCTCTTTAGACTGCGGCTACTGTACAGCACACTACAGAATTGTTCAATGCACTGTAGTATATTTAACTGAGAGAAAAAACGTACTCTTTAGACTGTGGCTACTGTGCCGCACACTACATAATTGTTCACTGCACTGTAGTATATAGAACTGAGATAAAGAACATACTCTTTAGACTGCGGCTACGGTGCCACAAACTACATAGTTGTTCACTGGACTATAGTATATATAACTAAGAGAAAAAAAAACTATTTTCTAGATTGCGGCTACTGTGCCGCACACCACATAATATTTCACTGGACTGTAGTATATATAACTGAGAGAAAAAATGTACTCTTTAGACTGTGGCTACTGTACAGCACACTACAGAATTGCTCACTGAATTGTAGTATATATAACTGAGAGAAAAATGTACTCTTTAGACTGCGGCTACTGTACAGCACACTACAGTATTGTTCACTGCACTGTAGTATATATAAGTGAGAGAAAAAAATGTACTGTTTAGACTGCGGCTACGGTGCCGCACACTACATAATTGTTCACTGGACTGTAGTATATATAACTGAGAGAAAAACATATTTTCAAGACTGCGGCTACTGTGCCGCACACCACATAATTGTTCACTGCACTGTAGTATATATAACTGAGAGAAAAAACCTACTCTTTACACTGCGGCTACTGTGCCGCACACTACACAATTGTTTACTGGACTGTAGTATATATAACTGAAAGATAAAACGTATTTTCTAGACTGCGGCTACTATGCCGCACACCACATAATTGTTCACTGCATGTAGTAGATATAACTGAGAGAAAAAATGTACTGTTTATACTGCGGCTACTGTACAGTACACTACAGAATTGTTCACTGCACTGTAGTATATATAACTGAGAGAAAAAACGTACTCTTTAGACTGCAATGGATGCTTGAGAAAAGTCCCAGTGTGAGGACTGAAATGTCGCTCCTGATGAAATAAATCACTACATGACTTAAGCACATTTCTGGTGGTGCTGCGGATTTTGTTATTTTTTATTCAAGTGGACTAGATCTCATCTGGAGCCGCTGGCACACCTTCACCTGTGTACTTGGGCTGTGCTGCCTTCATTACTGCGTTTATCTCTTTAGACTGCGGCTAATGTACAGCACACTACACAATTGTTCACTGCACTGTAGTATATATAACTGAGAGAAAAAACGTACTGTTTAGAATGCGGCTACTGTACAGCACACTACAGAATTGTTCACTGCACTGTAGTATAAATAACTGAGAGAAAAAATGTACTGCTTAGAATATGGCTACTGTACAGCACACTACAGAATTCTTCACTGCACTGTAGTATATATAACTGAGAGAAAAAATGTACACTTTAGACTGCGGCTAATGTACAGCACACTACAGAATTGTTCACTGCACTGTAGCATATATAACTAAGAGAAAAAACGTATTCCCTAGACTGCACTACAGATCCCAGAAAGCCAAGGTACAGCAGCAGCAAAAATGAGTACTGAGAGGACTTTGGGCAATTTCTTTGGGGTCTGTGTGGACCACGTGCTGTCCCCTTTCTGCCACCAGTCGCTTTGCATAGTGTGCAACCAAGATGGCGGTAGCTGCACTACAAGTCCCAGCCAGCAGCCAGGAGGAGACAAAAAAAAAGGTGCTTGTAGCCCTTAGAAGGGCTGTTGGGTTCTTTGAGGATGATTCCTGCCTAACCAAAATCTAAATTGAGGCCCTAACACTCTCCCTGCTCTATCCCTAATCTCATCCAGGCGGCGTCTGAGGCGAGCAGCGCGGGACCAGATTCTTATATTCCCAGGTCATCTGATCTGGCCAGCCAATCCTTGCTATCGACTTGTAGGGGTTTCACGTGATGCTAGGATGTACCAAAGACTCTCCTGCATGTTGAAAAAGGCGCCTAACATGCAGGAAGAGGAAGATGCCATTTCCTCGAGTATCGCGATATGCTCGTCCGAGTATCGAGCACGTACGAATACCCTAATGCTCGAACGAGCACCAAGCTCGGACGAGCATGTTCGCTCATCTCTAATTATAACCTGTAATATTATTACACTCCAGAAATACATCCAGGCCCCTCTTGAACTCTTTTAGTGAACTTACCATCACCACCTCCTCAGGCAGAGAGTTCCATAGTCTTACTGCTCTTACCGTAAAGAATCCTTTTCTATGTTTGTGAACAAACCTTCTTTCCTCCAGACACAGAGGATGTCCCCTCGTCACAGTCCTGGGGATAAATAGTTCATGGGAGAGATATCTGTACTGACCCCTTATATAATTATACATGGTTATTAGATCTCCCCTCAGTCGTCTTTTTTCTAAAGTAAATAACCCTAATTTTGATAATCTTTCTGAGTACTGTAGTCCACCCATTCCAGTTATTACTTTAGTTGCCCTCCTCTGAACCCTCTCCAGCTCTGCTATGTCTGCCTTGTTCACAGGAGCCCAGAACTGTACACAGTACTCCATGTGTGGTCTGACTAGTGATTTGTAAAGTGGCAGGACTATGCTCTCATCACGGGCATCTTTGCCCCTTTTGATGCAACCCATTATCTTATTGACCTTGGCAGCAGCTGTCTGACACTGGTTTCTGTAGCTTAGTTTGCTGTTTACTAAACTCCCTAGGTCCTTTTCCGTGTCAGAGTTACCCAATGTTTTACCATTTAGTATGTACTGGTGTACTGTCCTCTTCTGTGTTAATTACTTTACACAGTTTAGTGTTATCTGCAAAAATTGATATTTTACTGTGCAAGCCTTCTACAAGATCATTGATAAATATATTGAAGAGAATAGGGCCCAATACTGACCCCTGTGGTACCCCACTAGTGACAGTGACCCAATCTGAGTATGTGCCATTAATAACCACCCTCTGTTTTCTATCAGTTACTTACCCACATACAGACATTTTCTCCCAGGCAAGCATTCTCATTTTATATGCTAACCTTTTATGTGGTACTGTGTCAAATGCTTTGGAGAAGTCCAGATATACGACATCCATTGATTCGCCGCGATCAAGTCTAGAACTTACCTCCTCATAGAAACTGATTAAATTAGTTTGACATGATCGATCCCTCATGAAACCATGCTGATATGGAGTTATTTGCTTATTTTCATTGAGGTACTCCAACATAGCATCTCTTAGAAAACCTTCAAACAGTTTACCCACAACAGATGTTAAACTTACCGGCCTATAGTTCCCGGGCTTTGTTTTTGGACCCTTTTTGAATATTGGCACCAAATTTGCTATGCGCCAATCCTGTGGAACACTCCCTGTCAGTATAGAGTCCTTAAATATTAGAAATAAGGGTCTGGCGATGACATTACTTAATTCTCTTTGATTTCTCTAAGATGCTGCCGTACTTCTTCCTGGGTCAGACAGTGCACTTTTCATGGGGAATTTACTTTTGTATTCTGCATTTTATCTGATGAACCTCTATGCGTAATGGCAACAACTCTGTTGCTCTTAGAGGCTCATTTAAGTACATATTAAAACATCATTTTACTCTGCAGTGTGGACATATATGAACATGGCACCAACACAGATGCCTTCAGCTGCCAAGTACATATGCAACAGATCAGCCAGTTTCATAGGTACAAATCTGCTGACAGAAGCCCTTTAAACTCTTGGGGGGGGGGTCATTTATGACCAGATATACACTTTGTAGCATATATACCAGATATACGCCACTTTTGTGGTGTTTTTCTGGCGCCGATTCTGTTGCACGGCATAGTGCGGCAGAATCTGCAACTTCTTCCCCGCTCACACCAGGTCTAAAAAAGTAGGCGTGGTTTAGGTGTAGAAAATGGTCTAAATGTAATACAGCAAGGAAGATGGCTTACATTTAGAATCGGCGCTGCATGCGCTGAAGCGGTCCACCGCCAGCACAGGGGCTTATTAAGACCGGCATCTAAATAGCCAGTCTTAATGATTGTGACCCTTGATTTTGCTCTAGCATGGCAAGGCTGGTGACCCTTGCTCCTTTCTGGTGTTTGATTAAAACTGGACTCTTTCCCTTTTGGCTACCTCCCATAATATTTGTACTTCTTGAGTTTTTTTTTCCAGTTCCAGAATTTTATAACAAAGAATATATTTCTGCATTATACCTTATGAGGCTTAACTTTGTTTCATTGATCTCAGAAGGATATACTCTATCTGCATACTTTGCAATATTTTTTTATTCAATTCTGTGTTCGTCCACTTTAATACTTTTGCCTTTATTATGAATGTTTGCTTGGCACATTCATTTTTACTAAAAGAAAATCTACTTGACCATAAAAAGTGACAACTGTTAATTTGGAGTTTTGGGCTGGATTCACATATGCAGTCTATGATGCTGTTTTTATGCAGTTTTATGAGCCAAACTGAATGGGTAAAAATGGATGAAAAATTTGATATTTCCCGTCTTTTCTATCTACTTCATTGTTTTGCTCAAAAATCTGCATCAAAAACTGCTACAAAATCTGTATGTGTGATTTCAGACATAATTCCTTCCTGACGAAGGACACGCCGAAACGCGCGTCGGGGTAACGCCATCCCTGGTCTTTTTTGTGGTCTTGATCATCCTTGGTGAGTCTTGTTGGTGACGCTATATATGTAGGTACTTACCTGTATGTTCGGTCTTACTGTGGCTATAGCCTTTATATCCTGGGACATATAATGGGTGTTTCATGTTACTACATGGCTGCTTGATTTGCGCCATTTTTTGATGGACAGTTACATGACGCCCCCTTTTTTACATAGTAACATAGTAACATAATTTGTAAGGCCGAAAAAAGACATCTGTCCATCCAGTTCAGCCTGTTTTCCTACAAGTTGATCCAGGGGAAGGCAAAAAAAAAACCCCTGTGAGGTAGAAGCCAATTTTCCTCACTTTAGGGGGAAAAATTCCTTCCCGACTCCAGTCAGGCAATCAGAATAACTCCCTGGATCAACGACCCATCTCTAGTAACTATAACCTGTAATATTATTACCCTCCAGAAATACATCCAGGCCCTTCTTGAACTCTCTTAGTGAACTTACCATCACCACCTCCTCAGGCAGAGAGTTCCATAGTCTCACTGCTCTTACCGTAAAGAATCCTCTTCTATGTTTATGTACAAACCTTCTTTCCTCCAGACGCAGAGGATGTCCCCTCGTCACAGTCACAGTCCTCGGGATAAATAGATCATGGGAGAGATCTCTGTGCTGACCTCTGATATATTTATACATAGTTATTAGATCTCCCCTCAGTCGTCTTTTTTCTAAAGTGAATAACCCTAATTTTGATAATCTTTCTGGGTACTGTAGTCCACCCATTCCAGTTATTACTTTAGTTGCCCTCCTCTGAACTCTCTCCAGCTCTGCTATGTCTGCCTTGTTCACAGGAGCCCAGAACTGTACACAGTACTCCATATGTGGTCTGACTAGTGATTTGTAAAGTGTCAGGACTATGTTCTCATCACGGGCATCTATGCCTCTTTTGATGCAACCCATTATCTTATTGGCCTTGGCAGCAGCTGTCTGACACTGGTTTCTGCAGCTTAGTTTGCTGTTCACTAAGATTCCTAGGTCCTTTTCCATGTCAGAGTCACCTAATGCTTTACCATTTAGTATGTACTGGTGACTTGCATTATTCCTTCCCATATGCATAACCTTACATTTGTCAGTGTTAAACCTCATCTGCCACTTTTCTGCCCAAGCCTCCAGTCTATCCAGATCCTGCTGTAGCAGTGCACTGTCCTCCTCTGTGTTAATTACTTTACACAGTTTAGTGTCATCTGCAAAAATTCATATTTTACTGTGCAAGCTTTCTACAAGATCATTAATAAATATATTGAAGAGAATAGGACCCAATACAGACCCCTGTGGTACCCCACTAGTGACAGTGACCCAATCTGAGTATGTACCGTTAATAATCACCCTCTGTTTTCTATCACTAAGCCAGTTACTTACCCACATACAGACATTTTCTCCCAGGCCAAGCATTCTCATTTTATATACTAACCTTTTATGTGGTACCATGTCAAACGCTTTGGAGAAGTCCAAATATACGACATCCATTGAGTCGCCGCGGTCAAGTCTAGAACTTACCTCCTCATAGAAACTGATTAAATTGGTTTGACATGACCGATCCCTCATGAAGCCATGCTGATATGGAGTTATTTGCTTATTTTCATTGAGGTACTCCAAGATAGCATCTCTTAGAAAACCTTCAAACAGTTTACCCACAACAGAAGTTAAACTTACCGGCCTATAGTTTCCAGGCTCTGTTTTTGGACCCTTTTTGAATATTGGCACCACATTTGCTATGCGCCAATCCTGTGGAACACTCCCCGTCAGTATAGAGTCCTTAAATATCAGAAATAAGGGTCTGTCGATTACATTACTTAATTCTCTTAGGATACGGGGGTGTATGCCATCCGGTCCTGGTGATTTGTCTATTTTAATATTTTTAAAACGTTGCTGCACCTCTTCCTGGGTCAGAGAGGACACTTTTAAAGGGGAATTTACTTTTATACTCTGCATTTCATCTGACATTTTCTTTTCCTCAGTGAATACAGTGGAGAAAAAGTTATTTAGTAGCTTCGCTTTCTCCTCATCGCTCTCTGCTACTCCCCCCTCATTACTCTGTAAGGGGCCGACACCTTCAGGTTTATACTTTTTAGTATTTATATAATTGAAGAACATTTTAGGGTTAGTTTTACTCTCTTTGGCGATTAATCTCTCGGTCTCTAGTTTGGCTGTTTTTATGTGTCTTTTACATATTCTATTTTTTTCCTTATAGTTTTTCAATGTTTCCTCACTCCCCTCCTGTTTTAGTGATTTAAATGCTTTCTTTTTGTCATTTATTGCTTTCTTTACAGTTCTATTTATCCACATTGGTTTTTTCTTGTTATTTTCTTGTTCTTATTATTTTATTCCTATATGGTATGTACCTCTCACAATTAGATATTAGGATGCTTTTAAAAATATCCCATTTTGTGGCTGTATTTTTATTTTTGAGGACTTTGTCCCAGTTAGTTAGGCCTATGGCCTCTCTTAGTTGGCTAAATTTAGCTTTTTTGAAGTTTGGTATTTTTGTTCCTCCCTGAAGAAACGCTGTTTTGAATGACAATTGGAAGGTTATTATGTTATGGTCACTGTTTCCCAGGTGTCCCCCAACCTGCACATCTGTTGTTCTGTCAGGTCTATTGGTTAATACTAAGTCCAGTATAGCCGTCCCTCTAGTGGGGTCCTGAACCAGTTGGGAAAGGTAATTGTCTTTGGTTATTTCCAAGAACCTGTTTCCTTTATGAGATGTACAGGTTTCAGTTTCCCCAATCTATATCTGGGTAGTTAAAGTCCCCCATAATAACAAACTCATTATGATTTGCCGCCTCGTCTATTTCATTTAGAAGTAGATTTTCTGTGGTCTCTGATATATTGGGTGGTTTATAATAAACCCCTATTAGTATTTTATTATTGTTTTTGGCTCCATTTATTTCTACCCACAGTGACTCCACATCTTTATGTCCCTCACTTATATCTTCCCGGAGTGTGGGCTTTAGGCATGACTTTACATAAAGGCAGACCCCTCCCCCTCTCCGGTTTTGACGATCCTTTCTAAAAAGATTGTAACTCTGTACATTAACTGCCCAGTCATAGCTATCATCCAGCCATGTCTCAGTTACTCCCACTATGTCATAGTCCTCCTCACACATCACTAATTCCAGTTCACCAGTTTTATTAGCTAGGCTTCTGGCATTAGTGTACATACAATTAAGAGGTTGATGTATATTTCTTACCCTACACCTTTCCTTCTGATCTGTTCTAGTTCCTCCTTCCATTCCTCCCCCAGTTCCATTACCTTGCCCCAGGTCTCTATCTGCACTATCTTCCCCTCCTATAATGTAGTTACCCTCCCCCCCAGTCCCTAGTTTAAACACTCCTCCAGCCTTCTAGCCATCTTCTCCCCCAAAACAGCTGCCCCTTCCCCATTGAGGTGCAGCCCATCCCTACGGTAGAGCCTGTAGCCGACAGAGAAGTCGGCCCAGTTCTCCAGGAACCCAAACCCCTCCTTCCTACACCAGTTCTTGAGCCACTTGTTTACCTCCCTAATCTCCCGCTGCCTTTCTTGTGTGGCTCGTGGTACAGGCAGTATTTCGGAAAACACTACCTTGGAGGTCCTTGACCAGGCTTTATATTAACGAGCCTACTATAACTGTTCTTTAATGAGCACACCATTGTGTTACTTCATACAAATCTTATACATGTACTACAGATCATGTGTGGGCCAGGGATGGTGTTTTTCTTTGCACTGCTGCCCCCTCCCCAGATACAGTAATTTTATTGTCTTATTTATGTATTTAATAAAGTTTGTTATATTTTCTATAGCACGTTATAGGCTCTATTTTTGTGTCTTTTGTATAGACATTTGTTTTGGTATATCCCTTGGAGCTTGTGCACTTCACATGTATGTTTGAGCTAATATGATGCAGGTGGTGTGGTGGTTATTGTGACCAATTACTAATAATATATATGTATACACACTAGTGTTCCCGCCATCTACTTTTGCATCTGGGTTGTCTGTCTTAGTGTATAATTCCTACAGACACTGAGCAGCCTTGATAGCAATATATAACATTGTTGAACGTATTTAAGCAAGGAATGAAGCTGTATTTGGCATGGGTTAAAGGCTTTTTTTATTCCAGCTAGATATATATCTTAAACTTTGTTTTATTGCACTGATGTCAGAATTGTGTTTTTCCTTATTCCTACCTTTGTAATGATGTCATTATGACATATTTCTTTTGTGATAATATCACAATAGTGCTTTTACCTAGGGTGTTTTATTGTGGCCATATCAAAATACCAATTGTCTTCAGTGCTAGGCTACATTTTAATATAATGAGGAAAAAGCTGTTAACTGTGGGCAACACTACAGTAGACCGAGTGCCAGCTTGCCCACATATGAGCAAAACGCTAAGGAATAAACATGACATCATTTACATATATGACTGCACTTCAGAATAAAATAAAGATATAAGGGGTAATTTACGAAAGTGGCATATATCTGGAGCAGAGTCTGTGGCACTCCATGTTGCGTCAGAATCTGTGACTGCTTTCTCGCTCATGCCAGGTCTAAAAAAAAGGTTTGGGCGTAGAAAGGAAGGAAGCTGTCTTACATTTAGAATCTGCGGTGGATACACTGAAGTCATGTAGAGGCTGGCGCCTCTTCAAAACTCTGACAGATCCTCCAGCAGCACAGGGGTTTATTAAGACCAGTGTCTAAAACGTCGGTCTCAATAAATGTGCACTGAATGGCTGAAGTTAAAAAACAATTATAAAGGCAAATCCATATTACAGCATGTCCCTAATCCCCAATAAGGTCATGGGACACTCTAATCCCACACTGACCTCACATACTACCAGACTCTGCTAATCTATCCTTTTTATGCAGAACTGTATATTCTTGTATGTGTTCTCATATGGCCGAGTACAAAAGAGCCAACAGTTATGGTCAGGATTCAGCTATATACACCTACAACTTAAGAGGCTCTGTTACACCTAGAGACTCTGCAACTGCCGTGCACCTTGATTGACAGGGCATGTTGATGTTTTCACTGCCTGGCCCTCTCAAGTAAAGTGGAGAGGGCACGGCAGTTGCAGAGAGAGTAGAGCCTCTAGGTGTAATGGCAGCGCACCCGTTGCTCCTAGAGGCTCATTTGCCTAATTTTTCTCAGGAATGCGGGCACATATGAACATGGGACCAACACAGACGCCTTCAGCTGCCAAGCGCACATACAACAGGTCAGCTAGTTTCATAGGTACAATTCTGCTGACAGATGTCCTTTAAATTGGACACCTCTCCTGGGGCAGTTTAATTACACCTAATGACTTCAGTCATGCAATCAACATCTTACATCTATGACTGAAGCACGAGTCACCAGTATTTAATGCTGGATTTTTCTCGTCCAAGCCATTTTAATTGAGAAACCCAGTAGTATGACTAGCAAAACATCTTCAAGAAAAAAAATACTGTAAGTCTAGTTGATATGATGTATAACTACTGATGTAGATCTCTACATTTATATTTGAACTTATCCAACTAAATTTAGGTGAAATTGTATCACATTGTGTTCCCTTGAATGTGATTTATATAAATCCCTTTACGTACTTATAGGTCTGGGTTTCTGCCTATTGTGGGTGTGCCCTGACATTATTGAGGATAGGGGACATGCTTCTGTATTATGGCTTTGCTTTTTAATGTTTTTTTTTTCTTCAATGTTTGTTTAGCACTATTGAGATACTTTATGATGTGTTTTACTTCATTCAGAGGTACAGTAACCTCTAAAATCAGTATCAAAACATACTGCCATGTAGGGTAGATTTTCCAAACATAACCATACATTTCTTTAGAAAATCTGGTCCTCTAATCCTGATAAATACTTCTTTTAATACATATGCAAATATGGTTTTGGGAGCACTGTGGGTAGGACAACTCCATTTGGTGCACCTGGCTCTGAAATCTCACGGACTGTCTATACGGGAGGGAGGTGCTGGATGACTTTACTGAAAGAGCTATTGTGCACCAAGTTGAGCAACCATGAATATAGTACAATGAAAACCTTTTTTACATAAAACTAAAGAAAGTATTTCTCAGAATCAAGGGACCAGATTTTTTACAAGAAAGCTATGGTTATGTTTCAGGACACCTACCGTACATGAGGTACTGTATGTTTACTTTGAAACCATTTATGGAGGTGACAGACTGACTGTAATTCCTTAACCCTTTCAGTACCGGAGGTTTTTTCGGTCATGCATTTTCGTTTTGCGCTCCCTGCCTTCCAACAGCCATAACTCTTTTATTTTTCTGTTCACATAGCTGTATGAGGGCTTGTTTTTTGCGGGACAAGTTGTACTTTCCAACGCCACCATTTAATATTGCATATGGTGTAGTGGGAAGCAGGAAAAAAAATCCAAATCAGGTGAAATTGCAAAAAAAACGCTATTCCGCTACAGTTCTACGGGTTTCTTATTTACAGCGTTCGATGTGCATTAAAACTGACCCGTTATTTTCATTCTACTGGTCAGTACGAATCCGGCAATACCTAATATGTATAGTTTTTCCTGCGTTTTGATAGTGAAAAAAAATTAGAAAGTTGCCCTTTTTTTTTTTTTTTTTTCCTTGTCATATCTTGACCCCTATAACTTTTTGGTATTTATGTGTACAGAGCTGTATGGGGGCTCATTTTTTGCGGGACAATCTGAAGATTTTATTGATACCATTCTGGGGTGTGTATGACTTTTTGATCACTTTTTATTTAATTTTTTTTAGAAAAAAAAAGCGACAAAAAACGGCAAATCGCCATTTGGACGCTTTTTTCCGCCACACAATTCGCCGTATTGGATTTTTTTTTTTATATTTTAAAAGTACGGGCGTTTTCGGTCACGGTGATACCCATGATGTCTATATTTAGTGTTATTTAGGTATTTATTTTTTACTTATACGGAAAGGGGGGTGATTTGAACTTTTATATCTTTTTTATTTTTATATATTTTTTAACATTTTTTTAAATTTTTTTTTTACTATTTGAATGCTCAAATATGAGCTTATATATTGTGGCTTTTTAATTTTCTTTATGAGCAATTATGGATTTACTAGAGGCAGTTAAATCCATCAATTGCTCATTTCTTATCCTGGCCTGCCATCTAGTGGCCAGAATAAGAATTGCACTTTGAAAACTGTAATCCTCACCAGCGAGGATTACAGTTTTCATATGGTGTACAGACACCCCGATTGGCCACACGGGGTGTCTGTACACCACCCGGAAGCGAACGCTTCCGGGTTTAGACGCAACTAGATGCCGTGATCACATGTGATCACGGCATCTAGTCACCCCGGAAGACGCCGCCGATACTGTAGGTAGCGGCAAGTCTCTGCTGTTAGAAACAGCAGAGACTTGCCGGCCATGACGCCCGCCGCACCCGCGAGCGGGAGCCATGTGCCCGCATCGTACCAGCGCCGTACATGTACGGCGCCGGTACTGTAAGGGTTTGTGCTTTATGATGTTGCTGTATTGTTTGCCTTCATTTGTAGACTGTGCTCTTTTGCCATAATTAGAGATTTTAAAAAATTTGATTTGGTTGCATTGCCGAATTTTTCGAAAAAATTTGCTTCAATACGAATTATTTCATCAATAAGCGCATTAAATCCTAGCCTGCAGTTAAACTATAGGGTGAATGTACAACTGGTGTACATCACTGTGCAGTGTAGCAAAATGCATTTTTTCTAGGTACACGTGTCTATATATTAGACCGGCTGTTGAAACTAAGTCTGATCCATAGTCAGCCGATGTATAACACAGCAGATTAAGAATGTATGGCACAGCAGTGGAACAAGATGCACGGAACCTTCACTGTTCCTGCAGTCTCCCTATGCTCTCCCTACAGTGTCTGAAATTAAAATATTGCTAAAACACTGTCCCTAGTACTGGCCACATCTCTCCCTATGCTCAGCTCACAGTAAAATGGAGGAGAGCGGGCGGGATTAGGCTTATTCTAGGGCTGTGACATCACTGGGTATGACTATCTGCTGACTGGCTGACTGCACAGCATTATGGGTCATATCTGCTTCTTGGGCTTCTTACTTTCACTTTGTAACATGTGTAGCCGCCATTTTTTAAAAAATCGATTTGTTACAATGAAACAAAAGGAAATTCGGATTCAGTTTTCCTGAAATTCAGATCAAATTCAATGTGTTTCACTTCAATTCACTCAACACTAGTTGTAATGTTAAAATAGTGATATGCTTTGTACCCTGTTTCTTTACTATTGTGATGGTGTTGCACTGGTCTTCCTCTTTATTACTTTATTCCCCATGGCGTACCGTGATATATTGTCCAAATAACCATACTCAACTGTAATTAAAAGTGCCATGACAAATTGTGCCATGCATTGGTCCACTGCTACACTGCCACTACCCCCTTGTAGTGGGTAAAAAGGTCTGTCTCATAGATGGTCTAATATTATTGTAAAATTTGCCTTCGAAAGCTCAAAAGAAAGCATCTTTTTCACAGTAAGACTGTAGCATTGTGTAATGCAGAATAGGCAAAGCAAAGTGCAATAATTCATACAAGTAATATTTGTCTGAAACAAAGACATAACTAGATTTATCTTTTAATATCCTTCTCCATTGTGCGCTATTTGCTGTTTTATTCGACAAGGTGTTGTCTGTTGTGTTGCTACTTATGAAAAATAAAGCTGGTGTCTTTTTCTAAAGCTTGACATAAGGTTAGAATAAATACTGCAAACATTTAAAATAGCTGATATAATCTCCCTCAAGGGTTTCAGATGTTTTGCAATGCATACTATCACTGGAATATAGCCTCTTCTGATTTATTTATCTTCTTTTAAGGCTACTTTCACACTAGCATTAGAGTTTTCCAGTATTGAGTTCCATCATAGGGGCTCAATACCGGGGAAAAAAAAATACCTCAGTTTTGTCCCCATTCATTGTCAATGGGGACAAAACTGAACTGAACAGAACGGAATGCTTCAAAATGCATTCCGTTCAGTTTCGTTGCGTCCCCAGACTGGAGAGCAAACCGCAACATGTTGTATTTTGCTTTCCGTATTGGGGAACCAATATGACCCACAGTGCAAGTCAATGGGGACGGATCCGTTTTGTCACAATAGACTTTCAATGGAGTTAATGATGGATCTGTCCCTGCAATGTTAAAGATAATACAACCGGATCCGTTCATAACGGATGCAGATGGTTGTATTATCAGTAACAAAAGCATTTTTGCTGAACCCTGAAGGATCCAGCAAAAACGCTAGTGTGAAAGTACCCTAAGCCTCAATGTATATCTTGGAAATGGATGTGAAGACAATATAAAGAGCCTGGTATATCATGCTTCAATGTAAGGCTGCATTCACACAGGTTTTAATCAGTGATTTCCATCAGTGATTGTGAGCCAAAGGGCCCTTTCAGACCAGCGAGTTCCACACTCCGGACTCACAGCGTGAGTATGCAGCAGCTCCCACCCTGACCTTCCAGCACTGATGGGTCACATAGCATTATATTGATTTATGATGCTATGTAACACATAGAGTTCTTGAATGTACTGGATAACACTGACATAATGCTGTCAGTGTTATGCAATACATCCGAAGACTGTAAAGCAGGGGCGTACATAGAAATCACTGGGCCCTATAGCAAGAATCTGAATTGACCCCCATGCCCTATTTTTAGCCCCTTCAACTACTACCCATGGCCATTCCGACTACTTGCCAACAGTGTTCAGCATGTGCTGGATCTGATAGCAATTCTAGTAATTCTGCTCCTAAGCTGGAACAGAATACCAAAATCTTATCGCAAGTGTGTAACTAGTCTTAGGCTACTTTCACACCAGCGATTTTGCTGGATCCGGCAGGGTTCAGCAAAAACGCTTCCATTACTGATAATACAACCATCTGCATCTGTTATGAACGGATCCGATTGTATTATCTTTAACATAGCCAAGACTGATCCGTCATGGACTCCATTGAAAGTCAATGAAGAACGGATCCGTTTACTATTGTGTCAGATTGTGTCAGAGAAAACGGATCAGTACCCATTGACTTGCATTGTGGGTCATGACGGATCAGTCCTGCTCCGCATCCCAGGATGGAAAGAAAACCGCAGCATGCTGCTCTCCGGTATGAGAACGGAACAGTATGCATTTTGGAGCACTCCGTTCTGTTCAGTTACGTTTTCTCCCCATTGTCAATGAATGGGGACAAAACGGAAGCGCTTTTCTCCGGTATTGAGCCCCTATGACGGAACTCAATACCGGAAAATAGAAACGCTAGTGTGAAAGTAGCCTTACCCGATGAACTGTGCCCTCTGCTGCTGCCTGTTATATAGTGCACCACCACCATACTCCCCCCCGCCCCCCACTCCCCATGTATCCCACCCTCACCAGGATTTCTGCCTGCTACTGCTTATTATATATTGCACCAATGCCATACTACCCCCCCCCCCCCCGGTATTGTGCCTGCTACTGCCTATAATATAGTGTATCACTCCCTTGAACTGTGTCTGGTACTGCTGCCTACTACTGCTTATTATATACTGCGCCAAGACCATACCCACCAACCCAGTTTTGTGACTGCTACTGCTGCCTGAACTGCCTATAATATAATGCATCACTGCCATATCCCCCCTCCCCTGAACTGTGTCTGATACAGCTGCCTGCTAATGCCTATAATATAATGCATCACTGCCATACAACCTGTCCCTATGAACTGTCCTTTCTACTGGTGCAGCTGCTGTTTTTTTACATAGTGTGCCACCCTCCCAGTCCCATATCCTCCTCCTGATCCCAAGGCTTCCAGACTTCCCTCTCTCATTAACTTTATTTCTCAAACTGTTTTCGCTGCAGTCATTCCTAATCTTGATGCTGCTGTCCCACAATCACAAACAGCACTTCCTGGGAGGGTAAGCCCGGCATGACAGAAGTCCTGCTCCTTAACTTAGTAAAGTTTCTCTTCTGGGTGCTGGGCCAGCCAATGAGAAGCAAGCTCTGATAGAACTGCTTATGCTGATTGGTCAGACCAGCTCCCTGCAGAGAAACAGAGTGCTCGGGTATGAATCGAGCCACAACCACTGATGCTCTGGGCAAGGGGAGGGGAGAGAAGAGCCCACTGGGGCACAAGGGGCAAGGGAAGCTGTGAGTGTGCAGCTGGAAGGCAGGGGCTGAGGACTCAGGAGAGCCATTGTATTGTAATTAGAGGGGGGGCCTATCTTCCACACCGGGCGCCCCTTCCCCCACAGGCCCCATAGCAGCTGCGTGATCTGCCTCAATTGGAGGTACGCCACTGCTGTAAAGGTTACATAGCATCATAAATCAATATAATGCTATGCAACCCGGGAAGTCCTTTTTGAGAACACATATCGCCAACAACAGTAAAGATAGTATTCACTCCTCCAATCAGGGAAACATTGACAACAGTACAACTTCTGAGCCCACAAATTTTACCCCCAAGCCCATCAACTACCTGCACTCCCCGGAAAATACAGTCAATGAAAATTACCCAGTTGTACACTCTCATAACCTCTACCCAGAAAATACAAAAACTAGATTTAGCAATCTAGAGAGAACAATTATTCCCCTATTGTTCTCATCTCAACTTAAAACAAAATCCTGTTTTTTTCTTATTGAGAGTAGAGGCCCCCATATTGAGAGCTTCTACAATATGGTAATGGACGACCTGAAGGAGATATTCGGTAAAGATGACAAATATAAACATACTGCACATGGGATTGATAATAATCTTAATTCGAGTGTAGGAATAGCTCTTAAGATCTCAATAAGAATAGAGATATTGTCATAAAAAGTGCGGATAAGGAAGGGGGCATAGTGATTAAGGACTCTAAATACTATCTTACTGAATCGCTTAGAATCCTTTCGGATATAGAATATTACAGGATTTTAAAAGAAGATCCTACCAAGATCTTCAAAAAGGGTCTTTTCGAATTGATTAACCTTGGGTTCCAATCGTGTGTTATAGACAAAAAGGAAAGAGCCTTTTTGAAAGTTTTACACCCATCCATATCACGATTTTATTTTCTACCTAAAATTCACAAATCCCTGGAACTCCCCTCCCCCCCCAGGTAGGGCGATCATTTCTGGGATAGGGTGCCTTACAGCAAATCTATCGGCATATGTTGACTACTGTCTTCAAAAATATGTAGTGAAGTTACCTTCCTACATGAGAGATACTTCACATTTGATCCAACTACTAGAACCGTTTCATTGGGTTGACAGTTATTTATGGTTGACACTTGACGTGTCATCCCTGTACAGTAACATTAGGCAAGATCTAGGTATTGTGGCAGTAGCAGAAGTTTTAAGGAACGATTACCTTGTGCCAAAGCTACAAAAAATTGTTCATTTTGAAAGCAATTGAGTTCATACTTCATCACAACTATTTTACATTCAATGAGAGTTTTTATAGTCAGACAAAAGGGACGGCAATGGGCACTAAGTTTGCCCCTTCCTATGCAAATCTGTTTATGGGGATCTTTGAGGAAAAATTTGGTCTACTTCAACATCCTCAGATTAAATTTTATCGTTGTTATATCGACAACATTATTTTTGACTGGCAGGGAAAACAGGAGCAACTTAAAGGGAGTCTTTCACCTGTTTTTCACCAATATAACTAACAGCAGTGCCCCACAGAGGATTGCATACACATCCCAGACATACCTGTGTGCGCTTTGTGTCTGTATTACATGTTCAGAAAAAGCATTTTTATTCTGCTAGAAAACAGATCCCAAGTGCCCAGCTCTGCTGCTGCAAGTGTCCAAAGCAAACTGGACTAAAGAGGGGAGGGATGCTTTAGCCGCTCATATCTTGGGATTTGTAGCAGATAGAAAAATGACCTTCTTGGAAAGCTGACATTCCAAGGTTTCAAATGATACCAAAATCACAGTATTATATCCAGTATATCAGAACATATTGCTGTTAGAAATCGAGTCGGGAGAGAAAACTGTTTTTACTTTCACTTTCAGCTGGGCACTTGGGAGCTGTTTTCCTGCAGAATAAAAGTGCTTTTTCTGAACATGGAATACAGACACAAAGTGCACACAGGTATGTCTAGGATGTGTGTGCAATCTTCTGTGGGGCACTGCTTTTAGTTACAGTGCCTTGTGAAAGTATTCGGCCCCCTGGAACTTTTCAAACTTTTGCCACATTTCAGGCTTCAAACAAAAAGATATAACATTTTTAATTTTTGGTGAAGAATCAACAACAAGTGGGTCACAATTGTGAAGTGGAACGAAATTTATTGGATCATTTAAACTTTTTTTGTAATAATAAAACTGAAAAGTGGGGCGTGCAAAATTATTCGGCCCATTTACTTTCAGTTCAGAAAACTCACTCCAGAAGATCTCTGAATGATCCAATGCTGTCCTAAATGACTGATGAAGATAAATAGAATCCACCTGTGTGTAAGCAAGTCTCCGTATAAATGCACCTGCACTGTGATAGTCTCAGGGTTCTGTTTAAAGCACAGAGAGCATCATGAAGACCAAGTAACACACCAGGCAGGTCCATAATACTGTTGTGGAGAAGCTTTAAACATCCCAAGGAGCACTGTGCAAGCGATCATATTGAAATGGAAGGAGTAGCAGACCACTGCAAATCTACTAAGACCTGGCCGTCCCTCTAAACTTTCATCTCAAACAAGGAGAACACTGACCAAAGATGCAGCCAAGAGGCCCATGATCACTGTGGATGAACTGCAGAGATCTACAACTGAGGTGGGAGAGTCTGTCCATAGGACAACAATCAGTCGAACACTTCACAAATCTGGCCTTTATGGAAGAGTGGCAAGAAGAGAGCCATTTCTCAAAGACATTCATAAAAAGTCTTGTTTACAGTTTGCCACAAGCCACCTGGGAGACTCACCAAACATGTGGAAGAAGGTGCTCTGGTCAGATGAAACCAAAACTGAACTTTTTGGAAACAATGCAAAACGATTTGTTTGGCGTAAAAGCAACACAGCTCATCACCCTGAACACACCATCCCCACTGTCAAACATGGTGGTGGCAGCATCATGGTTTGGGCCTGCTTTTCATCAGCAGGGACAGGGAAAATAGTTAAAATTGATGGGAAGATGGATGGAGCCAAATACAGAACCATTCTGGATGAAAACCTGTTGGAGTCTGCAAAAGACCTGAGATCAAGACAGAGATTTATCTTCCATCAAGACAATGATCCCAAACATAAAGCAAAATCTACAATGGAATGGTTCAAAAATAAACGTATCCAGGTCTTAGAATGGCCAAGTCAAAGTCCAGACCTGAATCCAATTGAGAATATGTGGAAAGAGCTGAAAACTGCTGTTCACAAATGCTCTCCATCCAACCTCAAAGAGCTTGAGCTGTTTTGCAAGGAAGAATGGGCAAGAATTTCAGTATTGCAGCTGTAATCGCAGCAAGAGGTGGCGCAACAAAGTATTAATGCAAGGGGGCTGAATAATTTTGCACGCCCCACTTTTCAGTTTTATTATCATTATCACAAAAGTTTAAATGATCCAATAAATTTCGTTCCACTTCACAATTGTGACCCACTTGTTGTTGATTCTTCACCAAAAATTTAAAATGTTATATCTTTTTGTTTGAAGCCTGAAATGTGGCAAAAGTTTGAAAAGTTCCAGGTGGCCGAATACTTTCGCAAGGCACTCCCTTTAACCAATATATTAGTCATTTGAATACTAATGAGTGGAGCCTGTCTTTTAGCTCTGAATCTAATCCAAAGGAGGCCATTTTCCTAGACCTTGAATTGATGGTCAATAACAATAACATTTCGACCAAGACTCATTTTAAAAATGTAGATGCCAATAGTTATTTGGATTACAAGAGTTGCCATCATAAAACGTGGAAAAGAAACATACCATTCAGCCAGATGAAAAGAATTAGGAGGAACTGCTCTGATAATAAGGTGATGAAAGAACAACTAAAGCTTCTGAGTGATAGATTTAAAGACAAGGGATACCCCAAAAGTCTCTTGAAATAATCGGTTAAAAGAATCTCAATAGTTAGCCAAAAGGAGAGCTTCTTTCCAGAACAGAATATGGAAGATCAATTAATATCAGAAACCTCCCAGAAGAGCCATTATCAAATTAGTCTTATTACTAGATATAATTCCAAACATAGCTTGGAACATAACATCAGAAATACCTCCGGAAAAATTGTTTGGAGAGAGGGCCTGTAGGTGGACCTCAGGAAAAATTGTTTGGAGAGAGGGCCTGTAGGTGGACCTCCGGAAAAATTGTTTGAAGAGAGGGCCTGTAGGGGGCCCTCCTGAAAAATTGTGGTAAAAGAGTGCCAGTTGGACCTCTAAAAAATGGCGTTTTTTTGTCAGCATTAGGCAAAGACGACAAGGAGGAGGAGTAGGAGGAGTAGAGAAGAGGAATCGGATACATAAGTAATGTAAATCTTTAGCTGCTTTCCCCCGGAGGAGATTTAAATTCCGGTGAAATCTAGGCTTTGTTCATTTTAATAAGCGTCAGCCTGTCAGCGCTGTCAGTTGACAGGTGTGTACGCTTATCGGTGATGACGCCACCAGCTGCACTGAATACCCGCTCTGACAGCACGCTAGCGGCAGGGCAGGCCAGCACCTCCAAGGCGTACAGCGCCAGTTCAGGCCACGTGTCCAGCTTTGAAACCCAGTAGTTGTATGGAGCAGAGTGATCGGTCCGGACGTTGGTATGGTCAGCTAGAAAGGATTTTATGAAATGGATTTGTATCACTGAGAGCAAAAGAACCTATTTTATTACGTGACGTGCAGTATAGATCACTTAGAGATAAAAAGGGGAATGTGCAGACTTGGGCTGCTATAGTGCAAACCACTATGGTGGTGACAACTGCGGGAGCAGGCGAACCACATAAACATTTTTTGTGGCCCTGTATGGCAGCGGTGACAACAGAGTGACTGAGTTAGTATGCGGTAGCTGGTGAAGCACCCAAAAATTTAGCCTGACACAGCATGGCGGTTACACCACCAATGACTTTGTCCGACTGAGAATGCAGTGAAATGGCTTTTGTTGAGCCTCCAAAAATTTTTTCTTTTCGGAGTACATAAAGTCTACCCTCAGCCAAAAAAAAAAATTTTTTTAAATGTCGGTACTTGCGCATCCTGAAAAATTGTTTTGGACTGTCTGTTTCACGCTCCTGAAACATTGTTTTACACTGTCTGTAGTTGACACTGCGGAAAAATTGTTTGGAGAGAGGGCCTGTAGGTGGACCTCCGGAAAAATTGTTTGGAGAGAGGGCCTGTAGGTGGACCTCACGAAAAATTGTTTGGAGAGAGGGCCTGTAGGTGGACCTCAGGAAAAATTGTTTGGAGAGAGGGCCTGTAGGTGGACCTCAAGAAAAATTGTTTGGAGAGAGGGCCTGTAGGTGGACCTCAGGAAAAATTGTTTGGAGAGAGGGCCTGTAGGTGGACCTCCGGAAAAATTGTTTGGAGAGAGGGCCTGTAGGTGGACCTCCGGAAAAATTGTTTGGAGAGAGGGCCTGTAAGTGGACCTCAGGAAAAATTGTTTGGAGAGAGGGCCTGTAGGTGGACCTCCGGAAAAATTGTTTGAAGAGAGGGCCTGTAGGGGGCCCTCCTGAAAAATTGTGATAAAAGAGTGCCAGTTGGACCTCTAAAAAATGGCGTTTTTTTGGTCAACGTTAGGCAAAGACGACAAGGAGGAGGAGGAGGAGTAGGAGGAGTAGAGAAGAGGAATCGGATACATAAGTAATGTAAATCTTTAGCTGCTTTCCCCCGGAGGAGATTTAAATTCCGGTGAAATCCAGGCTTTGTTCATTTTAATAAGCATCAGCCTGTCAGCGCTGTCAGTTGACAGGCGTGTACGCTTATCGGTGATGACGCCACCAGCTGCACTGAATACCCGCTCTGACAGCACGCTAGCAGCAGGGCAGGCCAGCACCTCCAAGGCGTACAGCGCCAGTTCAGGCCACGTGTCCAGCTTTGAAACCCAGTAGTTGTATGGAGCAGAGTGATCGGTCCGGACGTTGGTATGGTCAGCTAGGTACTCCCTCACCATCTTTCTGTACAGCTCCCCCCTACTCTGCCAAGACTGGGGACAGGTGACAGTGTCTTGCTGGGGTGACATAAAACTGGCAAAGGCCTTGGAGAGCGTTCACCTGCCAGTGCTGGACAAGCTGCCTGCTCGCCTCCTCTCCCCCGCTACTTGGTCCACAGAACCATGCCCTCTGCCGCTAGCGGCGTCAGATGGGAAGCATTGTTTCAGCTTGTGCACCAGGGCCTGTTGATATCTATTCACTCTCATACTCCTTTCCTCTGCAGTGATGAGAGTGGAAAGGTTCTGCTTGTACCGTGGGTCCAGGAGAGTGAACACCCAGTAATCGGTGTTTGAAAAAATGCTTCTAACACGAGGGTCACGATATAGGCAGCCTAACATGAAGTCTGCCATGTGCGCCAGAGTCCCAACACGCAAGAATTCCCTCTCCTCACTGGCCTGACTCTCCATTTCCTTCTCCTCCTCCTCCTCTTCAGCCCATACACGCTCAAGAGTTAAGAAGGACTGAGCACTGGTACCCTCTTCTGTCTCGCCGACATTATCCTCCTCATCCTCATCCCCCTCCTCCGATACGCGCTGAGAAACAGACCGGAGGGTGCTCTGGCTATCAAGCGACGTATCTTCCTCCACCATCTCTTGTGACAAGCGCAAAGCATCCGACTTCATGCTGATCAGTGAGTTTTTCAACAGGCAAAGCAGCGGGATGGTGAGGCTGATAATGGCGGCATCGCCGCTGACCATCTGTGTTGACTCCTCAAAGTTGCTCAACACCTGGCAGATATCAGACATCCACGTCCACTCCTCATTGTAGACTTGAGGAATCTGACTGACCTGACTAACAGCTCTGGTGGAAGTTGACATCTGGCAGTCTACAATCGCTCTGCGCTGCTGGTAAACTCTAGATAACATGTTTAATGTCGAATTCCATCTCGTGGGAACGTCGCACAACAGTCGGTGAGCGGGCAGTTGTAAGCAGCGCTGCGCTGTCCTGAGAGTGGCAGCATCTGTGGTCGACTTGCGGAAATGCGCACAGATGCGGCGCACCTTGGTGAGCAAATCAGACAGATTGGGGTATGTCTTGAGGAACCGCTGAACTATTAGATTGAACACGTGGGCCAGGCATGGCACATGTGTCAGTCTGCCGAGTTGCAGAGCCGCCACCAGGTTACGCCCGTTGTCACACACCACCATGCCTGGCTTGAGGTTCAGCGGTGCCAGCCACAGATCGGTTTTGCGCCGTGATGCCCTGTAACAGCTCTTGGGCGGTGTGCCTTTTGTCACCTAAGCTCAGCAGTTTGAGCACCGCCTGCTGGCGCTTACCCACGGCACTGCTGCTGCGCCTAGAGCTACCGACTGAAGGCGCTGTGCCCACGGATGGTAATTCGGTGGAGGAGGAGGAGGGGTCGGAGAAGGAGGCATAGTATGTCTGAGAGACCGTGACCGAGGTAGGCCCCGCAATCCTCGGTGTGGGCAGTACATGAGCGGCCCCAGGGTCAGTCTCGGTCCCAGCCTCCACCAAGTTAACCCAATGAGCCGTCAGTGAGATATAGTGTCCCTGCCCGGCAGCACTTGTCCACGTGTCCGTTGTTAGGTGGACCGTCTCAGAAACAGCGTTGGTCAGGGCACGGATGATGTTCTGTGACACGTGCTGGTGTAGGGCTGGGACGGCACATCGGGAAAAATAGTGGCGGCTGGGGACCGAATACCGAGGAGCAGCCACCGCCATGAGATTGCGAAAGGCCTCGGTCTCTACCAGCCTATAGGGCAGCATCTCCAGGTGTAGAGATATACAGATATAGGTTATGATAAAATGTATATCTGTCCATATGTATTATATAAGTGTATAAAATCTTGGGTGTAGACTGAATTGTAAAACAATGGAGAATCACTCTATAGATGAAGGTCTAAATACGGTTTCAAACCAGTTTGTCAGGGTTAATTGAAATATCAGGAAGCCTCTTTGCATTGGTAATCAAGGTGCCAGAAGAAATGTTTTGGTGAATTACATTTCAAAGGCTCCTGGGTGTTTTTCCCATTCCATTGCAAATAGCCACTATTGTGTGGCCAGGTTACATGTCTCCAACTTGAGTAGTTTGGGTGAAAACAAGGAAGAGACAGGTAATTGTAAAATGTTAATGTGGGAACATCGGCCTGATTCCCGTGCGCAGATAGAGGGTGGAGAAATCTGAAGATCAAAACATTATTTTGATCTTGAATGAGATTGGTCGGCACCAGTGGCATGGGAACCTCACAAGGGGGATGCTTCAATTTAGTATATAAAACCTTGGCCATGGTCACTAGGAGATCCTAGAGAGGAGGAGGATCCAAGGGGGAAGGAGCCTGTAAATCATACAGGTTGGGGCCCAGGAGGATTCTGGACATCAGACCAGGCCAGACGGAACTTAGTTCAGCCTTGGGTAACTATATGGTGATTCTTTATTGTTGAATTATTGTTTGATTATTGTGCTGGAGGGTTATTTTTGGAGGAACCGTCTGTATTGTTGTGTTTTTCTGGCTAATATTCTAGGTCTGTTTGTATCAGTGTGGTTTTATATTTTCCAGTGTTTGATTGTTGGTTGATATTTTTCTATTTTCACACAGTTCAATTGTTTCTATAAATAATATAATTTCTTTTGTTTCTATGCACTGTTGTTGTGTGCTTTCTTCGCCGACCATCCCCTAGAATTTACGTGAGGATATTATTATTGTTCAGTATTATTATGCTTTAATTTTAATATTGTCAATAATCCTATTTCTTACACAGGCTTAGCAATTTGGAGATGTGGACGTTGAGGGCTTGGGCATGTGGGTGGGTGGAACTGTATTTCCTCTTGCGCTCCAGCGTCTGCTGTAAAGACAGCTGAACGCTGCGCTGGGACACATTGGTGGACGCTGTGGAGGATCGTGGAGGCGAAGGTGTGATTTTCCGGCGGGAGGCGCTCGTGCCGGGGTCCTGGGTAGGGGGTTGACTAGCAGAGGCAGCGAGTGACACAGGGGAAGGAGCAGTGGTGGAACCCGCAGGAGGTGAACGGCCTTGGTTCCATTGAGTGGGGTGTTTAGCACTCATATGCCTGCGCATGCTGGTGGTGGTTAGGCTAGTAGTGGTGGCACCCCTGCTGATCCTGGTGTGGCACAGGTTGCACACCACAGTCCGTCGGTCATCCTCACTTTCTTTAAAGAACCTCCAGACTTGCGAACATCTAGGCCTCGCCACAGGAGCTTCACTACGTGAAACAGTTGCTGCTGATGCACCAGCTCTGGCCCTGCTTCTCCCTCTGGCCACACCACCTGTTCTGGTGCAGCACTCGTGTTCACTCGGCTTATCAACCCAGCTTGGGTCAGTCACCTCGTCATCCGATTCCTCAGTCTGCTCCCCCCTCAGACTTCCTGCCCTGACAACAACTTCACCACTGTCTGACAACTGTGTCTGCTCATCGTCCGACAGCTCTTTACAAACTTCTTCCACTAAGTCAACATTGTCATAATCATCCTCACCCACAGACTGCGACAGTTGGAAAACTTGGGCATCGGGAACGAGGTCAGCAGCAACCTGAGAAGTGGTTTGTGACTCTGGGAAGGGTCCAGAAAACAGTTCCTGAGAGTATGCCGGATCGCATTCCAAATTTTCCTGGGAGGGGGCAGACTGGGGGGAAGGAGGTTGAGGTGGAGGAGCCAGAGGAGTGCGCCCTTGGGTAATGTGGGTGGACTGCGTGGAAGACTGACTGGTGGACAAATTACTTGAAGCATTGTCCGCAATCCACGAGATCAGCTGTTCACACTGTTGTGGTTTCAACAGTCCTCTACCACGTGTCCCTGTAAGTTGAGACATGAAGCTAGGGAGTGTAGCTCTGCGGCGTTCCACAGCTCCCTCATCAGCAGGTACTGTGTCACCCTGCCCAGGACCACGGCCTCTGCCCCCTGCAGTAATTGAATGCCCACGCCCACGCTCTCAACCTCGACCCTTAGCCCTGGGGTTCAACATTTTCTGTATATAAGTGTATTATATAAAAAAAATAAAATAAATGGGCCTGCTGTACTGAAACCCACAAACTTGTTCAATCTGAACAAGTAAATATATAGGTGGATAATTTAGATCAAAATTACGTATGTTATTACGTACCGTGCAGTATGGAGCAATTACACTGAAACCATTAGATTAGGCAGACTTGGTCTGCTTAGTTGCAACCCAGACAAATGTCGCACAGAGATTTTTGTAATCTAGCTGTATCAGTGAGAGCAAAATACCTTTTTTAATTAAGTGACGTACAGAAAGTGTCACCTGGACAGAAAATACGGATTGTGTTGAGTGGACAGCTGAACTGTGACACACAGAATGGTTCCACACAGCTGTGTGAAATGGATTTGTATCACTTAGATAAAACAACAAAAAAGGGGGCATGGCTTGCCTATGGCGCGGTGAACAGCACGCTTGCTGAGCTCCGGCTGCCTGCGGCGCAAAACTAGCCTTAAACCCTACTTGAGTGACTCAGAACCGAGCCAGAATGGTTAAGGGGAAGAAGCAGACCAAATCTGCCATATCTGTCTCCGAGGGAGAACTGGAAGCTTTCAGTATTGAGCGCTTTTTTCAGCCGGGTTCCCAGCCTGTCGGTGGGACCGATGGAAGCAAGATGGCGCCGAGCCCACAAGCCAGCCCGCGTAGCATGTCGGAAGACTTCCCGCCAGGAACTACCTCGGGTTCCAACTCACCCTCCAGACCGCCAGTGAGCCAAGAAGAGGACACTCTGTGGAGCTGGAAGGAGCATCTTAGAGCCATACCGACTAAAAGTGAGTTGGAAACGCTTATTCAGAGGCTGGAGGCAACACATAGGAAAGAGTGGGAGGTGGTTAAGGAGTCCATGCTGCACCTAGGCCAGAGGGTGGTCGATGTGGAGGAAACACAGGAGTCGGTGTTTACTCACTTAGAGTCTCATGTTTTGGCCCTTCAAGAACATTCTGAACAGATCTCAGCCCTGGAGGCCCATCTCGATGATAATGAAAATAGACATCGCCGCAACAACCTCAGGATACGTGGTATTCCAGAGACTATCGCTCCGGCGGAGCTTGAACCGGCGGTACAGAAGTTGTTCAAAGCTATTCTTGGCGAGGGGGCTAAAGATCATGTACCTTTGGACCGAATTCACCGGTCACTGGGACCTAAATCCTCCGACCCTAATAGGCCAAGAGATGTGGTATGTCGGGTCCATTATTTCACGGATAATGAGGCAGTTATGAGGGCGGCCCGGGAACATGAGGAGCTGACGCTCAACGGTCACCAAGTTGCCATCATGGCGGACCTGTCCAGACGTACCCTGCAACTCAGACGAGCTCTGCGCCCCTTGCTAAAGATCCTCTGCGATAAAGGCATCCCATACAGATGGGGGTTCCCCTTTCAACTACGGGTGTCCCATGAAGGGAAGTCTGCAAGCTTTAGAACCCCTGGAGATCTCTCGTCTTTCTTAGATGCTCTGGACTTACCCAAGGTGACTTTGCCGGATTGGCCTAAATCACCTGCTGCACCTGCGGTCCCTAGTAGGGAGACCTGGCAGAAAGTACGGGCTCCCTCCTCTCGTCAGAAGGATCGCCTGCAGTCCCCAGCTTCAGCTACTTGAGACTTTTGAGGATCCGGATAGCGATGTTTTCTAGGGACTCCTTCTGTGGTCCGGTTCAAGATCCATGGGCTGTGTTGCCCCCTTTTTTGCGATTTTTGCCTTTGGCTTTTTGCTTGTCATAGAGACATTTCAGCTTGTTTCTATAGGTTTGGTTTGAGAGTCACTTAAACCATCTGTTCTATGTTTCCTTTTAGGGCTAATGTAAACTATTTTTTTTTTTACCTTATCGATCACTATGCGCTGCGGGCGGCCGGGGTGCCCGTGTGGTGGTCTTCCATATCCCCCAGAGTTGAGACCAGATGCGGAGAACGGGTGCTCTGGTGTTGGCCTTAGGGCCTCATTCACTATTCATTTGCATAGCAGTAATGCGGTTCGAGATTTTTGTTTCTCTGTTTTATGTCTGTCCTGTGGAGTGTTTGTGTGGTTTGTCTGTCTTCCCGTCGTGTTCTCCCTTTTGTGTTGGCACACGCAACAGAGGACATCTCCAGTGGGGTATTCCACATATTGGCTTTATTAATGTAGATAATGGCTAGCCTAAATGTTTGCTCTTACAATGCTAAGGGCTTGAACAAACCCAAAAAGCGTAGGCAGATTTTTTGTTACATGTTTCAGAAAAGAATTGATGTAATACTTTTACAGGAGACCCATTTTCGCACAAGTAATATTCCTAAATGTGAGCACAAGTTTTACCCTACGTGGGTTCATTGTCCGAACCCTGAGGGTAAATCTAGGGGTGTGTCTGTGGGGTTCCGTCACTCGACTGTCCCCAAGATACTTTCATCCCAGCTCGATCCTGGGGGTAGATTCATCTTTCTCAAAGTAGAAATTGGGGGTTGTATATATTCTATTGCTAACTTGTACTTTCCCAATCAGGACCAGGTGGCTTTTGGTATGCGAGCTCTTCGACTTCTGTCTTCCTTCGCTCAGGATACTAGAATCATCCTGGGAGGTGACTTCAATATGGTTCTTGACCCTTTGGTTGATTCTTCTTCAGGTAGGTCCTCGGTTTCCTGGGGTGCGACCCGTGTACTGCGGAGGCTTCCTACATCCATGGAATTGGTGGATGTCTGGAGAATTTTACACCCAGTGGAGAGGGATTACAGCTTTCACTCAGCTGCTCACAATAGTTATACTAGAATTGATCACCTATTTGTCTCCCATGCTCTTTTAGAGGGGAATCCTAAGTGTTCAATGGATGTATTTTTATGGTCAGATCATGCCCCTGTTTTGTGTACACTGGGCCCAGTATCCACCAGGCGTTCTGGAGGTTATACCTGGAGATTAAATGATAACCTATAGAATGATCCTCTCTGTATCAGTGAGGTGCGTAAGGCAATTTTAGAGTTTCAGGAACATCACCGGGATGATAATACACCCTCCACTTCAAAATGGGAAGCATTGAAATGCGTACTTAGGGGAGTGTTCATCTCACATGGAATCTAGGCTCCGCAAGGAGCGCACGCATAAGTTACGTTCTCTATTGCAACAATTGGGATCCCTGGAGTCCAGGAATAAGTTGGCCCCTTCCCCCGCTCTACAGGGTGACATATCTACCACTAGACAGAAAATCCTGCATATATTAGATCAGAAATCCCTGAGCGCCAGAGATAGACTACAGAAAGGATTCTTTGAGTTTGGAGATAAGTGTGGGAAATGGTTGTCTAGGGCACTTCATCCTAGGCTTCCTCAGTCCCGGGTTATGTCTCTCAATTCTTCTACTGGGGGTTTGGTTCATACTACCGGGGCCATACTGGCGGAATTCCGAGCCTACTATGAGGCTCTTTATAATATCAAGAATAGTCAGGCCTCCTTACCAAAGCTTTCTAAGATGTCTAGAATCAGAGACTACCTCTCTAGGTTTGATATTCCAAGCCTTCCTCCTGAGACTAGGGATCATCTGGAGCGGGAGTTCACTGTTCATGAGCTTCAATTTGTTATAAAAGAACTCAAGAACGGGAAAAGTCCCGGGCCTGATGGCTGTATGCCTAGATTTTTTAAATTGTGCGGTGAGGAGTTAGCTTCAGTCCTGTTGGCAGCCTTCACAGCAGTATCTGAAGGTGCACACTTCCCAAGACAATCTTTATTAGCTCACATCACGGTCCTACCTAACCCAGGGAAAGATTAATATTGATGTAAAACTATATGCCAAGATTTTGGCTTTACGTCTGCGGGACCATATCCCCTCTCTTATAAGTGGAGAACAGGTAGGCTTTGTGACAGGCCGCGAGGCAAGGGATAACATCATTAGGACTACCTCATTAATATCTCACGCACGCCTTCAGGGAGTCCCGCTCTGTCTCTTGACCATTGATGCTGAAAAAGCGTTTGATCGGGTGGGGTGGGACTTCCTGGAGGCCATGCTGGAGAGGATAGGACTGGGCCCTGTCATGCTTGGTCGGATCCTATCTTTATACCATAACCCCTCGGCGCAGGTTAGGGTTAACGGGCAGTTATCTTCCCCTTTTAATATACGGAATGGGACCCGTCAGGGTTGCCCCTTGTCCCCCATTTTGTATATTATGGTGATGGAGGTCTTAGCCCTGGCCTTGAGGGCCAACCCATCTATACAGGGTATTAGAGTGGGCTCCACCACCCATAAGTTAGCGCTATTCACTGATGACCTCTTAATATATGTTACCAATCCGCACATAGGTCTTCCGAATATCCTAGAGGAGTTCCGCCAGTATGGTATCTTTAGTAACTTTAAAGTGAACACCCAGAAGTCAGAGAATCTCAATATAAGCATTCCAAATGTGGAGACCTCTAGTTTGAAGGCATCCTTTCCCTTCAAATGGCGTTCTGATTTCATCAAATACCTCGGGGTTAACTTGCCTGCTAATTCCAGGGATGCCTTCAAGTTGAATTTTAGCCCTTTTCTGAGGGGGGTCGAGAGAGATCTGGGCAAGTGGGCAGGGCTTCCTATTTCCTGGTTTGGTAAGATCAATGCCATAAAGATGGATCTATTACCCAAATTCTTATACCTGGCTCAGGCTTTGCCGATTCAGATCCCCAGGGCTTTTTTCACATCCCTTAGGAAGCTCTTGACAAGATTTGTTTGGGGGGGAGCTGGCAATCGCCTTAGTCAATCAGTTTTATGTGGCAAAAAGGAGAAGGGAGGTTGTGGCCTACCGGATTTCACTCTGTACTATAGGTCCATCATTCTCTCCACTATTCTAAACCTTCATTTACACTCCTTCACTAAATTATGGGTACAGATGGAGGCCACCCGCTCCCAGACCCCATTAAAGTCCCTGTTTTGGCTGGAGCCCGGTGATAGGGGCGATCACTCCATTCTTTCTCCTTTGCTTCGTTCCTTGTCAGGATGTGGGATAGACTTAGAGTTTCTCATAATTTACTTGGTCCCAGAGGACCTATGACTCCGTTGTTTGGTAACCCGAAATTCGCTCCTGGTCTTTTGGCGGGGGAGATTTTGGGCCACTCTAGAGTCTCTGGCCTCTATCTGTCGCAGCTCTGTACGGGGGGGGGAAGTTAAACCCCTGTCAAAGCTCTACCCAGAGGGTTCAGTCCCGGGGAGTGCGTGGTTAGAATATAATCAATTGAGCAGTTGGGTGAAAGCTTCCTTTTCTAAATCTACTCTGGATAGAACCCTCTATCCGTTTGAACAGATATGTATTACTGGTTCTCCTTCCCAACACTTAATCTCCGTGGTGTATGGGTTGCTCCTGGGGGGTGAGGCCTCCAGTCCTTCCTATATGCAGGCTTGGGAGAAGTCGAGGGGCAATCCTTATCCCAAGGAGAAATGGGACAAGGCCTTCATCCTTACGCATAAGCTTTCCATCTCCTGTGGTATCCAACAAAATAGCTATAAGATTTTTTCTAGGTGGTACATGACTCCACATAGATTGCATTTGATGTATCCTACATGTTCTGATCTGTGTTGGAGATGTGGAGGAGCAGTAGGGACAATGGAACATGTCTGGTGGGGATGTACTCCTGTGAATCAATTATGGGTAGATGTCACTGATTTGTATAACAGTTTGTTTTGCTCCTCAATGGTGATAACCATGGAGATAGCCCTACTGTCCATGTTTCCAGGTCCATTTCGTAGAATTATAAAGGGTGTGTACAGATGTTTTGTGTTGGCTTTAAGAATGGTTATACCTCGCTTCTGGAAGAGTTTCATGGGCGGAGGAGGTGCATAGAATTATGAGAATGGAAGATATGATATCGTCTGAGACCAACACATATCATCAGTTTAACAATAGATGGGCACCCTGGACGGACTTTAGGGAGTCTCCTGCGTATCATATCTGGCTTAGAGGGGGAAGATGTCCTTAACTTTATTGCTATATATATATATATTTTTTTTCTTTTTTGCCTACAATCGGGATTGCACTTGCAAGTCCTTTGGGTTGGTCCTAATCCTATTCTGCTATATGCGGAGCGAGATGGGTCTCTGTTGGTATTTTTTCCTCTCATATCTCGTCTATTCGTCTGTAGTGTTTTATGTGCCCCTAGTCCAGAACTTTGGTTTTTTCTGTTTATTGGATATGTATTTGTGCTGCATAAACAACTATATCCATTATGCTTATCATATATATGACTATAATTGTTCTGTTTATTTCTTATGTCCATTGTACTTTTAATAAAAAAATTTAGATTTACCCTAAAACAACAAAAAACTATTTTTTTATATATATTTTTTTTATATATATTTTTTTTTTTAACGTGACGTGCAGAAACTATCAGAGAGCAAACTCAGCCCCTGCTGACGGTGGCTATTTTGACTGCAACCCAGACAAATGTCGCACAGAGATTTTTGTAATCTAGCTGTATCAGTGAGAGCAAAAGACCTTTTTTAATTAAGTGATGTGCAGAATGTGTCACCTGGACAGAAAATACGGATTGTGTTGAGTGGACAGCTGAACTGTGACACACAGAATGGTTCCACACAGTTGTGTGAAATGGATTTGTATCACTGAGATAAAACAACAAAAAAACTATTTTTTTATATATATTTTTTTATATATTTTTTTTTTATATTTTGTTTTTTTTTAACGTGACGTGCAGAAACTATCAGAGCGCAAACTCAGCCCCTGCTGACGGTGGCTATTTGGACTGCAACCCAGACAAATGTCGCACAGACATTTTTGTAATCTAGCTATATCAGTGAGAGCTAAAGACCTTTTTTAATTAAGTGACGTACAGAATGTGTCACCTGGACAGAAAATACGGATTGTGTTGAGTGGACAGCTGAACTGTGACACACAGAATGGTTCCACACTGCTGTGTGAAATGGATTTGTATCACTGAGATAAAACAACAAAAAAACTATTTTTTTATATATTTTTTTTTATATATTTTTTTTTATATTTTGTTTTTTTTGAACGTGACGTGCAGAAACTATCAGAGAGCAAACTCAGCCCCTGCTGACGGTAGCTATTTGGACTGCAACCCAGACAAATGTCGCACAGAGATTTTTGTAATCTAGCTATATCAATGAGAGCAAAAGACCTTTTTTAATTAAGTGACGTACAGAATGTGTCACCTGGACAGAAAATACGGATTGTGTTGAGTGGACAGCTGAACTGTGACACACAGAATGGTTCCACACAGCTGTGTGAAATGGATTTGTATCACTGAGATAAAACAACAAAAAAACTATTTTTTTTATATATTTTTTTTATATATATATTTTTTTATATCTTGTTTTTTTTTAACGTGACGTGCAGAAACTATCAGAGAGCAAACTCAGCCCCTGTTGACGGTGGCTATTTGGACTGCAACCCAGACAAATGTCGCACAGAGATTTTTGTAATCTAGCTGTATCAGTGAGAGCTAAAGACCTTTTTTTAATTAAGTGACATACAGAATGTGTCACCTGGACAGAAAATACGGATTGTGTTGAGTGGACAGCTGAACTGTGACACACAGAATGGTTCCACACAGCTCTCTGAAATGGATTTGTATCACTGAGATAAAACAACAAAAAAACTATTTTTTTAGATATTTTTTTTATATATACCCGTATATGCCGGCGTATAAGACGACTGGGCGTATAAGACGACCCCCAACTTCTGCCCTAAAAATATAGAATTTGGTATATACTCACTGTATAAGACTACCCCTCTCCCAAATGAAAAAAAGTCTGCTTTGATTTCAACATGTTAATTTTAATTCAAATGCATATGACATGCAGGTACTGTATATAGCAGCAAAACTGTCACTTATAAACATAAGGTTGTTTCAAACATGTACGGTAAAGCTAAAACTTTGCAAAACAAACAAGAGAGCAAGTGCCTGGTGATCATAACTGTAAGCTGCGATATTGTAACAGGTCTTGCTGGCATGACAGTTTCCCTTTAAAAGCCTTCAAAATCCTCCTGAGAATATAGAGAATAGTATGCTACTTCAGTATGCTAAGAGCAGGGCTCTCTACGCGCTGACGGGGAAAAAAAAAACACCTCACACAGTGCGGCCCCCGTATATCCGGCGTATAAGACGACCCCCCACTGTAGCCATTATTTTAAGGGGTTAAAAAGTAGTCTTATACGCCAGTATATACTGTATTTTTTTTATATTTTGTTTTTTTGAACGTGACGTGCAGAAACTATCAGAGAGCAAACTCAGCCCCTGCTAACGGTGGCTATTTGGACTGCAACCCAGACAAATGTCGCACAGAGATTTTTGTAATCTAGCTGTATCAGTGAGAGCAATAGACCTTTTTTAATTAAGTGACGTACAGAATGTGTCACCTGGACAGAAAATACGGATTGTGTTGAGTGGACAGCTGAACTGTGACACACAGAATGGTTCCACACTGCTGTGTGAAATGGATTTGTATCACTGAGATAAAACAACAAAAAAACTATTTTTTTATATATTTTTTTATATATATTTTTTTATATTTTGTTTTTTTTTAACATGACGTGCAGAAACTATCAGAGAGCAAACTCAGCCCCTGCTGACGGTGGCTATTTGGACTGCAACCCAGACAAATGTCGCACAGAGATTTTTGTAATCTAGCTGTATCAGTGAGAGCAAAAGACCTTTTTTAATTAAGTGACGTACAGAATGTGTCACCTGGACAGAAAATACGGATTGTGTTGAGTGGACAGCTGAACTGTGACACACAGAATGGTTCCACACAGCTGCGTGAAATGGATTTGTATCACTGAGATAAAACAACAAAAAAACTATTTTTTTATATATTTATTTTTTATATTTTTTTTTTTACATTTTGTTTTTTTTTTAACATGACGTGCAGAAACTATCAGAGAGCAAACTCAGCCCCTGCTGACGGTGGCTTTTTGGACTGCAACCCAGACAAATGTCGCACAGAGATTTTTGTAATCTAGCTGTATCAGTGAGAGCTAAAGACCTTTTTTAATTAAGTGACGTACAGAATGTGTCACCTGGACAGAAAATACGGATTGTGTTGAGTGGACAGCTGAACTGTGACACACAGAATGGTTCCACACAGCTGTGTGAAATGGATTTGTATCACTGAGATATAACAATAAAAAAAAAACAAAGGGTTATATATGGCGACAGCTGCACTACTAGTGCCAGCCAGCCAGCCCAGCCAGGAGACCAAAAAAAATGTCTTGTAGCCCTTAAAAGGGCTGTTGGGTTCTTTTGAGATCACTCCTGCCTAACAAAGAACTAAATGCAGGCCCTAACACTCTCCCTGAAACGCAGCAGCTCTATCCCTAACGACATCCAGACAGCATCTGAGCCGAGCACGGCGGGCAGTCACTAGTATATTCCAGGGTCACCTGATCAGGCCAGCCAACCCCTGCTATCGACATGTAAGGGCCCCACGTGATGCTGGGTGTACCGCAGAGTCTCCTGGCTTGTGATTGGCTGAGTTTATAGGCGCCAAAAATGCACAATGCGGAAGTTGCCATTTCCTCGAGCATGGCGAGATACTCGTCCGAGCAGCGAGTACTTACGAGTAGCGTAATACTCGAACGAGCACCAAGCTCGGACGAGCATGCTCGCTCATCTCTAATAAAGACCCCATTCTGGGAAAAATTATCCCGATTTTTCGAAGAGCTCAGACCCTTAAAAACATTTTGGCACCATCATGCCCTAAACTAAATTCAAACAAGAAGGGCCTTCTCCCCTGTGTCCAAAAGGAGTCAGCTGTAGAAGTGTTTAAATGCAATATTAAGAGATGCAAATGTTGCATAAATATAATACACAACACAAAGGAGATTACAATTTCGACCACAGGTGAAAAAATTAAAATCCGACACAAAATGGACTGTGGTACAATGAATGTAATATAATTATTGCAATGCCCCTGTAACTTACTCTATGTAGAAAGAACAACTCAAACCCACGAGAAAGAATAAATGAGCACTGGTCAAATATCACCAGGAAAATCACTACACATAGTGTCTCGTGTCATTATGTAACGAGACATAATGCGGATCCTACTTCCTTAAGAGTAACCCCCATTCAATGGATACCAAAATCCTATCAAGTTTATGTCAAAAAGAGTTGTTCTGGATATTTCGTCTCAATACTCTAACTCCGTTTGGTCTTAATGAGTCTCTTGAGTACACTAACTATTAGGGTAATAGACATCTGATTACCTTCTTATCTATAAATATAATTTTATTTATATATATTTTATATTTTTTAATATTTTTTAATTCATTGATATTCTATTGATTTATCTTGAATATTCTATTTATTCTATATGTTCTCTTAATATATTGACACATTATTTTTATTTTTACATTTTTATTAATTTCTCCTTATATATAGTCCTGCTATTTATACAGGTGCGTTCCACGCTGGAGCGCATAGAATTCCAGCACTCCAGTGTAGATTTGTTTTTTTTTTACTCTAGAAGATTGTGTCTTTTATTACCTGTATGTATATTATCTGTAGTATGTTTAGAAGTGCCCCCATTGGCTTCTGTAGTTACGCTCCTGCATGTGTTCTACTACAGGAAACCGGAAGGGTTACGACATCACTTCCGGTTCCTACGATTTACACGTGCAGGCGCGGACGCTGTGTGGATACAGAGGGCATAAAAAGCTAAGGCGTTGAGAGACGGTGGTTAATAAAAGAATTGAATTAGAAGCTGCAAAGTCTGCTGCCATCTTTTCCTGCGATTCTTGGAGCGAACTCGGCTAGGGGAGGCTCTGTATCAAGGTGTCCAGCTTTATCCGAGAGACACCCTCCCCAGTGAAGTGAGTGCAATATATTGATTCATATTGGTAATATCTGTTCTTTGAGTCATCTTCACAGATGTCGGTGTGATATTTGCATACCATTAATATCTTCTCTTTTAGCCATTTTGTGTGGTTGTCACTGTGATATTTGCCTACTTCTATCTGGTAACTTTTAACATCTTTAAACTATCTATTATAGTCCCTTGCCACTACGTCTCTGTTATCTAATTTGATTTCTTGTTACTATATTTGGCACTGAACAATTTTGGGCAACTGGCGCCCACATACGGTCCTTTTTGTAGCAAATGTGAGATCCTTTAATCACGCTTTTGCCATTTCTGTTTATTACGTTTTCCAGGATGCAGGCATTCATCTCGACATTATCACGGCATCCGAGACACGGCTCAGGAGATTTCTTGGCTCATACGGTTGGACACACAAGACAAGTTGTGAAAAGATCCAAGGTATAAGAGCTTGTCCTATATTAGTATCAGGAATGACAGTATGCAGGAGCGTAATTAGAAAAGGTTGGGCCCCGTAGCATTTTTCTGAATGTGTCCCCCCCCTCCTCCCCATGCAACCCCTCTCTCACAGCTAGTCAACACCAGGAGGGGCACTGTTATAACCACAAAAAGGAGGACATCACATTTCCAAAAGGAGGACATCATACCCGCCCACTTGCAATATTTAATGCCTTTCCTCGCACCCTCCCGGAGTTTGCTATTGGACATTACAGAATGGAGGTATTAGAAAAGAGAACTACAACTTCCAGCAAGTTCAGTATGTTATTATATGCTATATCATTGCTATAAGAGGACATAACATCAAGGTAGAAGAGAACTACAACTCCCAGCATGCCCAGGCTGCAATGTGATATCAGAGGACATAAAAGGAGGAAGTATAAGAGAACTACAGGTTATTATGTGATATCAGAGGACATTACAAGGAGGAGGTATAAGAGGAAAGATCTACAAGTCCAAGCATTCCCCTGGCTCTTAGGGCTTCCATACGTGTGAGTTTTCCATCTGAGTGCGATGCGTGAAGCAAACACATAGCATTAAGACTGAATCCTGACCCATTCATTTCAAAGGGTCTGCGCACATAAGTGTTGTTTTTCACGCATCATTTCTGCGCTCAGGAAAAATCGCAGCATGTTCTGTATTGTATGTTTTTCACTCAGCTCTGGCTCCATAGAAGTGAATGGGACTGTGTAAAAAATGGAAGGCAAAAACATGGGTGCAATGCTTTTTTCACTGATGGTTGCTGAAGATGTAGATTGTTATTCTCAATTTTTTTTCACATCCGTGAAAAACGCATCCACTCTGGATGCAATCCAGACAGAAAAAACACACACTGAATGCAATTGCAGACAAAATTGATTGAATTTGTGTGCAAAACAATCAGTTTTTCCCTGACCACATCCTGACACAATTCGTATCGCTCCTGTGAAAGAGGCCTGAATCCCTCAGTTCTTCACTTTCTTCTCTTCCACACATAGCTCAACACCCTCATGGCACTTTTCAGCACTTTTCTGGCCTTTTCAGCACTTCTACCATGGTAGTGTCTAAACGCCATGCAGTGCGAGAACCTTATGACGTCACAGGCTCACATGACATTGAAAGCCTCAATTTCAAAGTGACTACCCCAAACACCAACATAAGGGTTGATTTATTTTTGTACTACATTACTAATCTTTATATGTTAGTCTATATAACTGTATAAAATTACTAATCTTTATATATACTAGTTGTGCAAGTGCATATGCCCTGCTTCCAATATCAGAGCAGCAAATGCACATGAGCTGCTATACTTCTGGGTAGTGCCACATAAACAGTTGCTGCTGTGGAAGCGGAGATAGACCCTCTGCGCTTGCTCGGCTACTTGAATTAGCGGCGCAGGCACGAGATTTCCGTCCCTGTCAATGAAGAGGCAGGGGGGAGCTTCTTCACCTGTGGGTACAGCCCCTCATTGGTGAAGAACTCTTGTTGATTAGATAATCTAATTTGTAAGAATTGATTCTCTCATCCCTAAACAATAAAAATATAGGGTATCACTTACTATCCAGAAATATGTCTAAATTAGGTGTATTTGTGGTGCAGATTGTGGCGCAAAGGTTATTTGCTCCCCAATCTGCGACTGCTCCCGGCTCAAGCCAGGTCTAAAAAAGTGGGCATGGCGTGTGTAGGGATGGGCCAAGAGGCCCGTCTCATTCATCATTTTCTACGCCTTTTTAGGCATAGAAAATGGTCTAAAAGTAACCCAGCAAGAAAGCTGGCTTACATTTAGACTGGAGATGGATACGCCGAAGATACTTCGGCGGATCCACTGCCAGCTATAAAGGTTATTAAGACCCGCGTCTAAAACATGTGTCTTAATAAATTACCCCCCATAGTGTAAAAGTAGACAAAGCTTTAGCAGATCAAAAATAATTCAGTGTGACATGTAGTTTCCATGGACATTTACTACTGAGCTGCGCAGTGGTTAAGTTGTCATTATATACTAGAAATACAATATACACAGAAATGGAAGTTTTATGCAATACATTAATGTCATACCATTGTTTGATTTCTGGTACCATCCTCAATTGTAATAAATATATGCAGAAAGTTTCATGAAATCACTATGGTGGCAAATCAGTTTAACTGTGACTATATCAACAAAACAACTACATTATTTCCTATTTGTAAAGTCAATGTCTCCTTTGACCTGGATAAAAGCTTCCATTAGTCCAAATTGATGCCATCACCTTAGTTTTAAAAATAAAAATGACTGGTTGATGGAAAGGTTTCTGTAGCACTGTGCGTCCATTCAGCTTTGGAGTTTATTGAGTTTCAATGTATAAAAGCCTATAGACCAAAGCTTTCAGCACTAATGTACTCTGTAATGTTCCGCGCCATTATAATGCAAAGTTAAGAAACAGATTACCTTTCACACACTGCCCCCTGGTGGTCAGCTCATATAATTACTAGTAGCTGAGGACAATAGCCTACAACCAAGTCACATTTGATATAAAGATGAAAAGCAACAAACATACAGTTTCATCTTTATGGTTGTGCTTAAGAAGCACTTCTAGAGAGAAGCTAAAACGACCCTATAAAGCTTGATGCTATGTAGTTGTATAATTCCCCAGCTGTTATTGATCTTGGTTCAGTTGTGACAAAATTTGGTACTTGACCATTGCTTATTTTAGGTGATTCGGTTAAAAGAAAACAAAAGTAGTAATAATATGTATTAACTGTAGACCTAGGCATTCATAGTGGAGCCATGTCAGCCATGCTGGATCCTTTCTCAAATGAACTTTGATGGATTTATATTGGATTTTGTAATATAATGCCTCCCTTTCCTGTCCTAATGCACTAATCACTCATACTCTGTTCATTGGTAAAGTCTGTTTTCTGTGAGGTAAACATGAAGGTGGATTATCAGCTGCCCTTAAAGGTACATGGACGAGGAAGGAGCTGCTGCACAGAGAAAGAGGCAAAGAGATGCACACAGACACTGCTGCTGCTTAAGGCTACATTCACACGTCCATACGTGTGCACATCCTGGAAAACGGTCAGTTTTTTGCGGATCCGTTGTTCCGCAAAAAGCTCCGTTTTTCCAGGACATCCGTTCCGTTTTTCCGTAAAAAACGGAAAGGATGTATCCATATGTCATCTGTTTTTTGCGGATCCGCAAAAAACGGAAGGATGAATAACATCTTTTTTTTTCAGCCCTCCTGGAACGGAATCCGCAAATACGGATGACATGCGGATGCCTTTCATTGTGCTACGGACCGCAATTCGGGAGAAAAATAGGACAGGAGGATTTCTGTTTGTGGATCCGCAAAACGGAACGGAACAGATTAACGGATGCGGACAACATACGGTGCAATGTCCGTAGATTATCAGGACCCATTGAAATGAATGGAGCCGCAAAATCCGTCCGCAATTGCGGAACGGATGCGGATAGATTGTAATTAAGACTCTCAGTGTCTCTTCTAGGAGTCCTGTCAGGGTTTTAAGATGCATTTAGACAAGCCAATAATCGTTCAGATTATCAGGAACAACCGTTCCTGTGATCTATCATTCTCGACAATCTGCTCGTGTAACTGTGCAGCCAATTACACGATGTTCATCGGGTGATCCTGTCGTTCGTGCAGGCACAACTGATCATAGTTTCTGGACAGATCATGTGGTCTAAATAGTGATCTGCTGCTCAGAAACCATCATTCTGTATGAGGACGAGGGATCGCACTAGCAATCCCTCATCCTCATATAGTGAAGGAGATCGCTGCATGTAAATGCGCGGTATCCTTCACTGAGCGAGCAGCCGACTGTCGGGAAGGAACGCTTCTATCCCGACAATCGGCTGCAGGATCGCCCTGTGTAAATCCACCATTACTCTGCTCTAAATAGTATAAAGCTGTAGGTTCTCTTTAATTACAATTCCACACGTAGAAGTGTTTTGTGCTAGTTTTCATGTAGGTGGATTCCTAAAATGATTAAACCCCCAATATTTTACTTTACTAGATAGTTCAGTAAAGCCCTTCAATAGGTATAAAAATGTATAAGCCCAGGCTCCAAATGAAAAGCTTGTAAAGCACTTGCGAATCTCAGGAATATCCAGGCTATTAAGAGTCTCCACTACACTTGTATTTGAGTAATAATGAATAATAAAATCTTGTTAAATCACCTCATCATTATGGAGTTATTTAATCTTTACTAAGGAGAATGGCATTTGCTGGCCATTATTAACCTTTAAAGATGGAGCAATAATGAACTGCTAATGTCTGACCCGCTAATAAGCATACATTAAGACAAAGTATAGCAGTAAGAAATAGAAGAGGTAAGTCATGCTACAATGTTATAATTTGTGACTTGAAGCTCATCTAGAATAATGGAAGCGTCGGGGTTGCATAATGCCAGAATGCAAAAGACATGCACAAGTGCCATTAGAATAAAAAACAAGCAAATATGGCTTTTTAATTAAAATAAGCTTAAATGTCATCTCACACATTGGTGGATAGGATATGCCAGTGATGGTGAACCTTTTAGAGACCGAGTGCCCAAACTGCAACCTAAAACCCACTTATTTATCACAAAGTGCCAACACGGCAATTTAACCTGAATACCAATATAGTATATCTTCTATGTACTTTATCATTTAGCTATAATAGCTGCCTACATTTAGTGCACTGCCTGTGCTATACATAGTGCACCCTGCACTGATGAATGGCAGGAAAAGTCTAAGGCATATCTGTACACCATAGACTTTTTCCAGGGCGTGGGTGCCCACAGAGAGGGCTCCGAGTGCCGCTTCTGGCACCAGTGCCATAGGTTCGCCAGTGCAGTCAATGTCAAACAAGTGCAGGTCTTACCTCTGTGACCCATACCCATCTCTAGAACGGGGCCTGCAAAGTTAACAAGCGCAGCGTGTTCTCCATTCACTTTTATGGGATTTACAAAAAAATATCGAAGCAAGTCCCACAGAAATGAATGAAGAGCGCAATACGCAAGCGCGGCCACCGTTCCATTTGGGACTGCCAGAAATAGCCAGGCAAGCTATTTTCGGAACTCCCTTAGAAATGAATTGAGGGTGGCCGCGAATGCATGGTGCACTCTTGTTCGCTTTGGGGGTCCATTCTAGAGCAGTGTGGGCCCCAGAGGTGGGACCCACACCTATCTAACCTTAGTAGCATATCCTTTACTTTTCTCAGCAATGCAGGCACATATGAACATGGGACCAACACAGATGCCTTCAGCTGCCAAGTGCACATGCAACCGGTCATCCAGTTTCATAGCTGCAAATCTGCTGATGTCTTGTAGCAGAATGTTAGGAGAGAGGAGCAGCACTGAGATGACTGACTATACAGCAGCTGCACTGCATTGTTTGTGAGGTGGATAGATAGTAAATTATTATCACAGTTAGATTAAAGGGATTGTCACCACATATTAACATTTTAAACTGCTCCCGGTGCCCTGTGCTTGACATACAAGCTATCCCAAACATACTTTTATTTCCTTTGGTTGATTTTCATCGCCCCGACAAAACGACTTTTGATTCATATGCAAATTAAAAGAAAAGAGTACAAGGGGCAGTACCCATCGGTGATTGAATCAAGCAATTTCCATTTGTATTGAGCCCCACTCCTCCCCTGTGAACCTTTTCTCCCCTCCCCCCCCTCCATTCCCGATATCATCAGGCCAAGGCTTGAAATCTCGCACCACTGGATCTCCTCTTCCAGATAGTCTGTGATGCACGAACATTTGGCGCATATGCAGTAAACTTGAAGGTGCCGCTGCCCACAGAAAGGTAGAGATGGCACTGGAGCAAACAGAGCATAGGTGTACGTGTGTGTGAGATTTCAGGTGTCTTGATGACATCGGGAGCGGAGGGAGGCGAAGAAAAGGTGCAGAGGGGAGGAGCGGGGCTCGATTCAAATGAGAGAAGCTGTGCGCCACCTGGTGCTCCACTGGGTACTGCTCCTTGGGCTCATTTTTTCTAATTTCCATATGAATCAAAAGTAGTATTTCAGAGGCTATAAAAAAAAAAAAAAAAAAAAAAATCAACAAAAGGAAATATACTTGGAATACATTGTATGTCAGCTACAGGGCACCAGGAACAACTTAAAATGTTAATATGTGGTGACAGATTCTCTTTAAGGTCCTTGTAATAGAACTGGAGGTCTTTCCGATGCCTACATAATTGTATTCCTGCACCAGGTCACTTCCTTTTGAAGACATTCTCACCATTCATAATTCCAATGATAGTAACCTTGAGAAAAATGGTGACAGGATAAATAACGACATGTCGAAATGAGCACAAAGCGAGTGCTTCCAAATGAAATTTATAGAAAACATAAAAATGTAATTTCTGCTGTACTATTCAATAGAAAAAAGTCTGCTATGTTTACAACGGTGTCAGAAGTTTCATCACGGATTCCATAGAACATAAGGCAAAATATTGCATCATGCTGCACAATTTTGTCCAGCAAAATGCTAAGTTGCATGAAGAAATCTTGACAGATTCCATTACAGTCAATATGGTCTGTTTTGTGCATTTTGTGTCCGGCCTGTGCGGGAAATGTATTTATGCAATATGTAATATATTTACATTTTGTATAATATAGAAATACAGCTACACATCTGTTATTATAAAATAAAAAATACTAAATCTGAGATGGAATCATTTTAATAAATAAGATGCATAAAACTTCTGTAGACAAATCTAACAGATAACTGTATAGATAAGGGCCAGGAGTGGTCCCATACACTTTTGAAGGATGCATAAAAAGGAAACAAAACTTAAAAAAAAGATCTTGCGTCACATCAGCTCAAGTCCACTAATGTTAATACAGTTTCAGAGCACATTGTCTCATTAAGTAGTATATTCTCTAATCCACTGAACGTCCAGTCCATCACTAAGTCGTCTCAGTCATGGTCTTCTGATGTGTCCCCAGGACAATTTGACTCAATGTCTTCTTCATCTGTGTAAAACAAACACTTTAAAAAACGGTATATACTGTACCTGTCCAGTAAACTTATTGACATTATTAAAGGCTATGGGCGCCTCAGGGTGATTTTATTATTATATCGGCTGTATTATGGGATAAAAACATATTTGCATTTGCTTTTCTTTTATTACAAATTTTATTCCATGCGTTTTCTTCGGCCTGCATCTCGTTAACTGCAGGCTACTCAATTCCATTCAGTGTGAAATCCCTCAGACAAGCTATCTGCTTTGTGTTTTGTACTCCGTTTCTCTGTTCACCAGAATGGAAATTTTAAGTTGACGTTGTTATCATCAAATAAGATAAACTTAACTATATGAGTGTTCAGGACACTGGATTTCACACTGAACAGAACTGAGCAGCCTGCAATGCATGGAAATGCAGACCGAAGCACAATTTGATTAAAAATGATTGCAAATAAGTTTTATTCCATAATACAACAAATGCCAAAAAACACCCCAAAAGGTGTCCATAGCCTTTGGTTATAAAATATAATATCGACTGGTAATACAGCAAGTCGATATAGCAATGTTTTTTAATCCTGTACATCTAAGAACACATTAAGTGTACAGTAACATTCTTTCAAAAACAAAGATCTGTCTGTGTAAATCAAAACTTTACATTGCATAATAACAAGAACATGGCTGTGACTAACAGTACCTTGATATGAAGTACCACACCAGATGCAATACAAATGTTTTCCTCTTAAATAACTGGTCAGAATCTGTAACTTTTCCAGTGTCTATACAGAACAAATAGAAATGGTTATAAGAAAAGACTCACTCTACAATCTACATATGTAAAGTATATGTGCATGATTAGAAGATAGATCTCATGACCTCATCTACACTAAGCAAGTTTACATGGAAGGGTCATGTGCAACCAACTTTTTAAAAGTAATTTACAGATATTACTGAGAGGTTAAACATACATAAGGCATGTATTAGACTGCAGAATCATTTTACAGTACTGTAACATTAACAATACAGAATACATCTAAACGAAATGACTTTTAGAATAACAAGAATCATCATTGCAGTGACGTGACTTTTAAAGCGCAACCATTGTCATATTGGTTATTTTAACCCATAGAGGTGGCAGGAAACAAAATATAAAAAAAATAAAAATTTGGATCCTTACATTAATTGACCAGGCTCAAAATAATACATTGTCTCAAATGTCTTAAAGGGGTTGTTCGGAATTGTGCCAATACCTCTGAATGATGTATAAAAAAACAAAAAAAAAAAAAAACCCCAAAAAACATGCTCACCTATGGGGGCTGCTAGTCTGGGTCTCCCACTATCTGTGTAGGTACACGCAGTTGTATAGCACTGATAAGAACAATGATTGGCTGCACCAGTCACTTGCCGTATACATGCACATCACCACTGCAGACAGCAGAAGAACCGGTGACACAGAACAGCACCAGAGAAAGAAGTTAGCATGTAATTTTTTTTTGCATTCAGAGGCATTGGTATCATTTTGAATTATCTGGGACAGCTCCTGAAGTGTCAAAAACCTATGTAACTGCAATAGTTACAGATCACTGGAATAGATTTCCAGCGGTTGAATGTTTCTTGTGTCACCCCAGGCATATAGTCCAAGGACTAGTTATCATTAATAATGGCAAATTATAATTGGAATTTCCTATTTTTGTCCATGGCGTGCCTTCCTCTCAGTGAGCTATTAAAAATAATTATCAGATAAGCTAGAAATCATTTCTCTGCAGATAATCAGCATTAGTCAACTGTGGAATGGAAATGATAATGCTAGTAAATTTATGAGGGTAAGTCAGACAAATTCTAGAAATTGAATAACTATCAAGCAGTTGAATGAACAGATTAAAAAAAAAAAAAAAAAAAATATATAAAATATATATATATATATATATATATATATATATATATATATATATATATATACATACATACACACACACACACACCATTAACCAATTTTACATATTACTTTTCAAAAACATACACTTAGTTCCTGTGCCTTCACTTCATCCTCTTCTGTTTCTGAATCATCTTCTTGTGCATCGGTGGGGGGCCAATACCAGGCCTCTCGTGGGCAGCCTATTCCCTTAAAAAAAGTGAAATACGGTGAGATTTATGAAGACATGAAGAATGGTAGACACATTTAGGCACTGAACTTCCAGTGCCTAGTACAAACACAGACATGCATAAAGACTGTAGCCATGATAAAAATTAGTCTCAAGTTTGTCTCCAACTTAAAGAACCTTTTACACATCCTAGTATGCCCAACCTAAAAACACTTCCAGGGATTTATAGGTCAGATTGTTGAAATACACAACAACAAGATATTGGTCTCGAGGCAGGACGCACAGTAAAATGTAAAGGGTTTTATAACATCCCCTACATTTGGAAAACCCCTTAAGCTTCAAAAGAATAGCAGTTTCCTTAGCAGACAGATACTAGTTTAGATAGCTTTGCATATGAGCTGATGGTAAGTACATATATTTGCAGCCCTGCGATAAGCCCCCTACACATTTGTCTGGCTCAGTTCCCCTCCAGCATGAAGCAGAAAATGCCTGAGGGGAACTGTGCTAGAACTGACCCCATATGGGATCTATAGGATCGTGCACATACCCCCGGTACATCAGTTCTAATGCCAAAAGATCAGTATATGGATGCCGGATCTGTGCACTGCAGTGCATTGCATATCTATCAATTGTGTCTGGCTCCCAACCTAAAATACCTGGCCAGACACAACTAATATGTGACCCTAGCCTTAGGTAGCAAGGTCATCAAACGTTGTCAGCAGCGAGAAAAATCTGCAGTTACATGACATCTATGAAGATCTGCATGCATTTTCCATGTATATTTTGATAAAAAAACAATTACCACTGCTGCAGCGTTTAGCTTACCTTCTGTTCATCTAGCTGCAGGCATGCTCTCTGGCTTCTCCTAAGGTCACCTTCCAGCTTCTGCTCTTCTTTCTTACTTCTCATCCTCAATCTTGATTTTAAGGTGAAAAAAAAAAACAGTAAATTATACGCACAATAAGCATATGAAAGTGAGGACGGAGAGAGTCTAGTAACATACATTCACAGTATGTCTGTACAGTGCTATGGAATCAATGGCACAAAGGGCTGGTGCAAGGTACAATAATGAATGTCTGGAGGCAACAGTGAAGCATGGTGGAGGTTCCTTGTCAGTATTAGGTTACATTTCAGCAAATTGAGCAGTGGATTTGGTCTAGAGTAATGGTGTCCTCAATACTGTGAAATACAGGCAGATACTTCTCCACCATGTAATACCATCAGGGCTCCAAATTTATTCTGCAGAAGAACAAGGACCTCAAACATACATTCAATGACATTAAGAGGTATTTTCTGTGTAAAGAACAAGGAGTCCTGGAAGTGATGATAATGCCCTGCAGAGCCATGATTTCAACATCCTCGAGTCTAAGATTACATGATGAGACAGAAGGAATTGAGCAAGCCTACATCCACAGAAGAGGTGTAGTTAGTGCTCCAAGATGTTTGGAACAACCTCCCTGTCAAGTTCCTTCAAAAACTGTGTACCTAAAAGAATGAATGCTGTTCTGAAAGCAAAGGGTGGTCTAGCAGTTCTGAGATGACTGCAGGCATGCCCAGTAGTGAACTTCCTCCCCTGGCCTTCATTACTGAGCATGTGTAACACAGTTTCAGGCACTGCGAGTAAGGGCCTTGGAGCAGCATGGATACCTAGTATAAGGAGAGTTGAGAACTGATTTTCTATCACCAACAGGAACACCCTGCTTATCACTGATTTTAAGCTGGACTAGGAACATTTCTTCAGACTCCATAGCCCTGAAGCCCGGTAGAGATATGGTATAATGTAAAAATCTGCATCTGTTCTGTACTTTTGAGACAAACTTGGTTTCTGTTCAGAATCACTGATGGAAATGACTGATGATCAAACACTGTGTGTAAGTGGCCTTACTGTCATGTCCAGTTTTTACAATGCCAAGTATTATTTTATTCATTTTGTAATGTAAGTGCATGATACATATTTGTATACAAACCAGGGGCGTAGCTATAGAGGAAGCAGGGGAAGCGGCTGCTTTAGGGCCAAAATTCATAAGGGGCCCACCCAGAAGCATAACTAAAAGATTTTATTGTCTTGCGCCCCCTCAACAGTGTTATACAATGACACTAAGAAACGGACGGAGTCTCGTTGAAAGAGTTATCTTGACTAGCCACAGGAGTGGGGGTTGCACAGGAGAAGACGGTTGCAAAAAAGTTGCTGTGGGGGCCCCATTCAAAAATTTGCTGTGGGGCCCAGTCATTTCTAGTTACGCCACTGATACAAACAATATATATAGATTAGATATCAAATTTAATTAAGGACTACAATCATTTGGTTCTTGTCTTCTAAAATTCCGCATTATATTGCAGTTTGGTGCTGAAAACACGCGTCCTACCATCAAATGCTGGTTTAAAACAATTTATGTGTTAATACACCCATCGGCCAAAACCACTGACATATGAAGCAAAAAGCAGCGATTATCTTCTCATGATGGTACCTATCAAGAGGTGTGATACTTAAGGCAGCAGTTAAACAGTTTTTGGAAGTTGATGTTTAAAAAAGTAAAATGGGCAGGTGCAAGTATTTGTGCGACCCTGACAAAGGTCAAATTGTGATGACTAGATGACTATGACATAGCATCTCCAAAATGGCAGGTTTAGTGGGGTGGTCCCGATATTCATTGTTTAGTATCTACCAAGAGCAGCTCAAGGAAGGACAACTGGTGAACCAACGACAGGGCTGTGGGAAGTGGCGGAGAAGACTAGCCCATCTGATCCAAACTCATAGAAGAAGAGTTTTCTGTAGCAAAACTTGCCAAAAAGTTAATGCTTAGAGACTCAGAGGTCGTATGCCTCAATAATTCAGAGTGGTGATATGAAGGTGATCTCCACAATATTAGGCTCGGTTTTGGCTATAAGTTATGGCTGATCAGTGTATACATCGATATGTATCTGTTTTTATGGCATTACATACTTGAAATAAAGTTGATGCATATTTGTAAGTACTACTGGCAAGAAAAATCTGGACTATATAGAACCTAGTAATTATTTTTGGTGTGCAGTAAACTGCATAAACTGTGCTATTTTACGGAAATATACTCTTATCGAGTATTTCTTCCAAACACTGGGTAAAGCAATATATTATCCCCCTATCTTCTCCATAAGCCTGTGCAGATGCATTTACTGGACACATGACTGATAGACTTTTATGATCAGCCTGGTAACTTAATCCCTCAAAGACACAGATAAGCCGTAACAAAAGAGCTTGGCTGTTGATTTTCTTTGGCGGCGGGTTAAAAGGCCACAGTAATGTAGTAAAACACTTTGGAATGATTCTGCTGTTGCCTCAGCATTTTCTACAAGTATAATGTGCATAGTTTTTTATCCCTTGTCTTCGATGTCAGAACGACACATTGACTGATACTGGGATGGGAATGAAAAGATTGTCGCTATGGGTGATGCGCAGATCCGTGTTTGGAGCCTTTATTACCTCGCTCTTCTCTACGGCTCACCTTGAATTGTCTGGGCGCCTCACACACATGCAATTTACCACAGGGACATTTCGGTAAATAAACAATGCATTTACTGTCAAACGTCAAACCGGTTTTATAGCCAATTTTGGGCCTTTCAAAGGGTGTATAAATCCAGTGTTTTTCACTTTGCCCCAGCACTATACACCACATAAACAGGGATCGTCATTCATATTAATAGCACCCACAATGTGCATTACTCAGGACACAGTAAATACTCCATAATGAGCATGAGAGCAAAATTATATTCTTCATAAATTTAGCATGATGGCAACGTTTATTCAAAATCTCCATTAGCCAGGTATTTACGGTAATTCATATAACTGCACAATAAACCAGTCATTACAGATATCAAGCCTTATACACGCTTCAAGCAAGGAGCACCCCCAGCAGGTCATGTTATAGATATTTCTAGAATGTACTTTACTGAACTCCTTCCTTAAAGTCTTAGTAAGTATTTGCAATTCCCTACATAAGAACAATTCTGGAGAACCTATTTTTATGACTCTCTGCTGCGCCGTTCCTTTATTATTCCTGCTAAAAGTTATGAATTAATTATTTACAGTTTGCAATAAAGGCTAGAGTGTCCCTTGACAGTCTGACTATCATACCAGTGCTACCAGTGTAAGACTGCGCAGGGACACACTCCCAAATAGCAACACCCATCTGGATCTTCAAAGAAAACTGCTAGCAATTCATTCAAAACTTATAGCTGGAATAATAAAGGAAAAATGCAACATAGAGTCATAAGAAGAGAAGCTCCAGAATTGTTATAACATGGGGGATGCAAGTAGTTACTGAATCAGACACGTCAGGAGAGGTGACAGTCCCCTTTACTGTTTTTAGAATTTTCCACAAGTTGTGGTCTCCAGATATAAAACGAGGCAGCACCTTGTAAAGATGCTGTACATATCAAGCGCATGTTAGGCTCTTTTCACTGAGGGATTGCTTCTAAACAGGAGTCATTCACTTTCAGAGAACCCCAAGTTCATTGCTTTACTATTACCACTATGGCTTTTACTTAGGCTTCATTCACACATCCGTATGTCACTGCGGATCCGCAAATTGCGGATCCGCAAAACACGGACACTGGCCATGTGCATTCTGCAATTTGCGGACCGCACATGTCCGGCTCTATAATAGAGCCACCTGTTTTTGTCCGTGGATGCGGACAAGAATAGGACATGTTCAAGAATGACAAGAATAGGACAATATGAGATCAATAGGGGTACCCCAACGATCAGCTGTTTGAGGAAGCTGCAGGATTCACCGAAACATGCAGCTTACCAAGCACAGCGCTGACCATTGGACCCCCTTGGCCATCAATTTCAAAATTCTGGAGAACCCCTTTTAGTGTACACTCTGAAAAAGCTCTCAATGTATGTTAAACATATCCTAACCCTTTCACCCACAGGAGGCCACAAGAGTGAGTCTCATCTCCATTGGGTCAGTATGTTTTCTATTTTCTGGACAGAATGGTGTCATCAACTAATATAAATTCTATCTAGAGACATCTGCAAAAAAAAAAAAAAAATGTATACCCCATCGTATACCTTATTGAAATGAGCGCCTACGTAGGTCACTGTACACACGTCAGCGGAAAGCATCAGGCCTCAGCACTTGGGACCGACTCCCGCACAGTACAAATTTGATTGTACACAATCGCCCATGGACAACTGAAAAGGACGTTACCTGAAGTCATCAGCAGCTCGCTCTTCTGATTGTTGTCTCATCTGAATCTTTTGTCTGAATTTTTCAAGATTTTCTTCTGCTTTCCGTTTCTTCATCTCTTCATGGCCGATGCCGCTGCGACCTTTATACAAATGAAGGCAGCGTATTTATTAACTTTTTGCTAATTATATCCATATACACAGTTCACATGTGTTCAGTGTTGCTAAATGCTCAAGACAAATACCATGCAGAAGTCCTTGATTACAGATTTTGGGACTGGGTACGGCCACCTGGACGCGGCCACTGTGAAGCAGAAAACTGCATGGCAATGCCAGCCGTAGTGGTATTCTATTAACTCAGTAGAAATGGGTTGTTTATTCAGTGTTCATTGTTAATGGCCTAGATGGTAACAAACAAAATCAGGTGGCCATTAATAAAGAATACTGATTAGACAGTATGTGTCTATTGGGTTACAAAAATACCGCCACATGGTTCTCAGTCACACAGTGGACGCATCTCATCCACAAAAGATGGCCATACCTTTTGAATGATGGACTCCTCATTAATATTTTGAGATTGGTTCACCGATTATGTTATATAGGAATGGACAGCGTACAAATAGAGATCTGTGATATTTTTAAAGGTTATAAATATACCCTAAATGTACATAGGAGAAATATAAAATCATATCATAAGCTTACGTACATCCATGCAGTGATCCTAGACACTAGTTCCTTAGAATGTATCAACATATTGATGTCACACTGCGTTTTTTTTCCTGCAGTTTTGGCATAAATTGCCATTTGACCGCAACATTTTAACACACCCGACTGTCCAGCTTACAATCCTCTTGTTCTATCGATCATACATTAAAATAATTGACACACTACTGTGAACAGAAAATAAAATAATAATAATATAATATATCTTATTAGAGAAAAATGCCTCATTCACTCCCAATTCATAGTTAGAAACCATCTTCACAGATTTTCAGATTCACCGAGAGATGAAGTTACAGCTGCTGCCCTAAATATTTATGGTGAGGGGAAGGGTGGGGGAGTGAGGAACTGCAGTATGTAAGGCGACTTTTAAATCTGCGCTTTTGCTGTTTTAAGATCCAGCATTGGATCTCAAAACCATAGCAAAACACTTCTGTTATTATAATACAACTGGCTGCATCCTTTCTGAACGGATCCTGTTGTATTATATCGAAAATCAAGAAACCGGATCCAGCACTAAAACCATTGTAAGTCAATGGTCGCCCGATCTGGCACCATGGACTTACATGGTTTTTGGTGTCAGATCAAGCTTCTTCAGTTTCCAAATGCCGCTTGCAGTGGTTTTGAGTCTGGCATGGTCTGGTTTGTTCAGTTTTGTCCCCTATGACAATGAATGGGAACAAAACTGAAGCGTTGTGTTGCGGGATTTGAGAGCCTGGGCCAGATCTCAAAACCGGACAGCACAATGTAGATATGAAAGTAGCCTTAGAGAGACACAATAGAGATGCTGATGGTTCCAGTACGTGTTTTACTGTCTTACCACAGTACTAGATTCACAGCTACACTACTCGGTGCTTCTGTATAATCTCCTCCATGCTGCTGCTTGTGCGTGTGTAAGAGAGTGATAGGGAGCAGGATCCCCTCTTCTATGCGAGTACTGCATATGGGAGACGTCATAGCAAATAGACTAATCCCCACCTGAAGCTGAGCTCAGGGAAAACTCACAATTAGATATGGGACCTGCAGAAATGGAAAACTGCAGGTAAATGCCAAAAACAATAATGGTCATATACTGTTATCGCTCATGTACACACACACAACACTTATTCTGAAAAGTCATCTGAAATGACAGACACATTTTAATGGGTTTTCCAAATACACAAATCAGACACAAGATAAGAAGTTCTTGTTCCCCCTGCACATGCCTGACCATCCACCACTGAAATGGATGGCATAGAAAAATACAACTGCCCGACTTCTTAATTTCATTTCAGCAGTGTCCGTTTGTAAATGGCCTCCGGTGCATGGAAAATGGCGACTAGGACCTGCTCGTTTCATTAGGAGTGTTTCAAAAGATCATTTAGCAATGCAACTAATTTAGCCACATTCCCAATAATGTCATAATATAATTTCCAATGTACGGTATATCTGAAATGTGGAACTGCAATCTTCATCTCATCTGTAAAACCGACTTTGCATATTGATTGGCACACTTTAGCTAATATCATTAGCTACATACACTAGAGACAGAAAATGTACTTTTCAAAGCATGTGAAATTGAAGTGAAATACCCTTTCATCAAAACATGCCCTATATTAAATGAATATTGCTGCACATAAAGTGCAAAAGATGGCTAAATTGTCCACAATAAAAGAACTTCAGCTATTTGATGTTGTTTATCTATAATAATGATTCCAACTTGTTCAAACTTTAAGCCTTGGGAAAATTCACATAAAATAAACTACTGAAAGCAAAGTTTTCAGAAATATCAGGTAATATAATTTCATCATAAACGTGCTCATTCTGAAATAAGAAAATGAAATGTCAGCTTGTCCGTTAATATGAAAGAGGAATTGTCTGAAAACTAAAGGAGTTGTGCAGCAGCATTACATTTTTTATATAAGGCTCACGGTGGGTTAAATAAAAAAGAAGCCACACTCATCCTCATCAGTCCCCCAACAATGTTCCTGTTCCCACTGCTCTCCACTCGACCTGCCAGAAATGCCTGCTCAGCCAATCACTGGCAGAGACAGGACACCATTAAGGCAAGTGATTGGTTGAACAGGTCTTTTCTGCCATTTCCGCTGTGCTGAGACAAAGCCAGGAAGTGAAGAGTAGCAGGGGCCGCATGGTATCAGTGAGGGTAAGTAAGGTTTTTTCTTCTTTTGAACCTCCTGTGAGCCATTTATAAAAAAAAAATAAAATCATACCACTGGTCATAATTGGTCACATTATTTTCATAAACCCAAACTACGAAGTCCAGGGTACAATTCATCAAGATAAGTAGTTCAATGGCCAAAGGCCATAAAAACCCTGTTTGTGATCTATCATTAAGACTTAACTTTTATTCATTGTTGTAAATAAAAAAAAAAATTTCACTATCCCCAAAATAAATGGTTTAAAATTACAGTTGCTCACTATTTTATTATTTTATACATAATACACTCTTGTGTTGGGCAGATGGTAAGACGCCTAATATTATTGCCACATTTATTGGCATAAGCTCAAATAAAATAGTCTATAACTATTCATCTATTGTGAAGATCATAAAAAGAAAAAAAAAATCAAAAGGAAAATAAAAACTAAATAATATAAAAAAAAAATACAAGAAAAGAGTAAATAAAAATATATTCCAATAAATGTGGCTATAATATTAGGGGTCTTACCATCTGCCCAACACAAGAGTGTATTATGTCTAAAATAATAAAATATAAAAAAACAACATATAACGATAGTGATCAGGCAACTATAATTTTAAACCATTTATTTTGGGGATATTGTAATATTTTTTTAATTTTCAACAATGAATAAAAGTTAAGTCTTAACGATAGGTTGCCTTTGGCCATTAAATCAATGATCGTACATGTACATCACTGGTCCATAAGGAGTGTGTGGAGCAGGCTCAGGAGCAGAGCCCGCTCCATACACTGCAAGTGCCAGCTGTGTTACATAGCCGACACCCGCCCACCTCAGAGATAACGTCAACCCCACGTATCTAACTCCTTATATACCATGGTGAATAGTTACCACAGAATCTAAGTGGTTAGAGAGAGAGAGAGAGAGAGAGCCCTCCCTCTGTCTTCTGATCGATACCCAAGGTAAGGCAAGGTAATCGTAGGGTGCCATTCGGCTGCTATGACAGCCAGAGGCCTTCTGAAGGCCTCCTTTGTCAGGCTATAATAGAATGCTGGTAAAATTGCTATTCACAGCAACATGGAAGTACTGCTGCGAGTGGTTCAAGTCTCCTAAAGGGACTAAAAAAATCATGTGAATAAAAGGCTTTAAAATAGAAAATTAAAAAAAAAAAATTTTTCATATAATAAAAATCGACGTATGAAAAAAAATCTTAAATATTAATGTTATTTATCACGCATGGTGAAAAAAAATTCATAACACTATATGTAAAAATAGTGTTAATTAAAACTTTAAAAAAAAGAGCCTTCACACAGCTCCACAGCTCTGTTGGTAGGAAAAAAAAAAATCACTGCCTGGATTTAGTATCCAAACCAGGCAGTGAATTTTTTGTTGTTTAATTAGTGGATACATATCAATTCGATTTAGGTACTTTTAGTGGCTTTAGAAAATTAAAAAAAAGCTATGGGTGATTAGGGTTGCACCAGGTATCGAACTTTCAATACCCAATCAATACTTTTGCACTTGGAAAATACTGGGGTTTGCTGTTTTCTGATACTAGGCTGTGCAGTAGCTTTTAGAAAACATGGCGTACCGCCAAAGTTTAAAATAAAAACAAAAAACACCAAAATATTAAAGGTTTAAATCACCCCCTTTCCTATTTTTACATTTAAAAATATATAAATAAGTAAACATATTAGGTATCGCTGCATCTGAAAAATTCAGAACTATTAAAATATTAAAAAATATCTCCTATAAGGCGAACGCCGTAACAGAGAAAAACAAAATTAAAAAACACGCGATTCAACATTTTTTTTGTCACCTTACCCCCCGCTCAACATGTCAACATGTACTTTTTATCGCACTGTGAATGCAGTTTTTGTTCATTTCCACCGCCCAAATATATATTTTACAGTTTCTCAACACATTCTATAAACCATTACATTTATTTATTAAAAGGTAGAACTCGTCCCTCACAAAAATGTCAATTACTTACGGTAATATGATTTTCCGAAGTCCATGACAGCACCCGGAGAGAGGGTCCGCCTCCCTGGACAGGAAACCCACAGGCATAAATTTCAGAAGGAGCCTCCCCTCTTCAGTGTAACTTCCAAAGACGAGAGAACACCTTCCAACCAACATCTTCCTGATGACCAGCTCAAGCTTAACATGAAGGTTAATCAGTACATAAGATTATATACATATATTTTCTTTTTTTTTTTTTTTTTATATGCACACCCGTGAGACACACAAACAAACCCACCACACATCAAGGGAGGGAATTAAAGTGGGTGCTGTCATGGACTTCGGAAAATCATATTACCGTAAGTAATTGACATTTATCCCTCGTCCTATGACAGCACCCGGAGATATCCCAGAGAGTGTTTTTTAGGGAGGGACCACCGCCTGAAGGACTTTACGTCCAAAAGAAAGGTCAGAAACAGAGGAAAGATCTAGTCTGTAATGTCTGAAAAAGGTAGAAGCAGAGGACCAAGTAGCCGCTTTGCAAATGTCCATAATAGAAGCTTCCGCCCTCTCCGCCCAGGAGGTCGCCATCGCTCTGGTAGAGTGCGCCGTCCATCCAGTAGGAACCGGTTTCTGTGCAGAGACATAAGCTAGAGAAATTGCCTGCTTGATCCATCTAGCTATGACTGCCTTACTAGCAGGCTTCCCCTTATTAAGGCCTGAAAACTGCACAAATAGAGAGGAGGACTTCCTCCAGTCTCTAGTGGATTCCAAATACTTAATCACACATCTCCTAACGTCCAGGCAATGAAATTCTGCCTCCTTCTGATTAATCGAAGAAGTACAGAAAGAAGGCAGAACAATATCTTGACTCTTATGAAAATTGGACACAACTTTAGGCAAAAAAGCTGGGTCAGGTTTAAAGATTATCCTATCTTCCTGGATGATAGTGTAAGGAGGAGAGATGGAAAGGGCTTGGAGTTCCCCCACCCTCCTAGCTGAAGTAATTGCTACCAAAAACACACATTTTAGGGTCAGGAATTTAATCGATAGGCCATCTAAAGGTTCGAATGGGTGATTAATCAAGGACTGAAGAACTAAATTAAGATCCCAGGGGGGAGTCCTTACTGAAACCGAAGGGAGGGATCTAGAAACCCCTTTACAAAATCTAATAATCCAAGGATGACACGCCAACCTGTAGTCAAAGAGGACACTCAAAGCCGCAATTTGCACCTTTAGGGTACTAAGAGCCAATCCCCTGTCTAGCCCTTTCTGAAGAAAATGCAAAACTTCTGATATATTGAGACTGGGGGCTGTCGAAGGAGGAATCCCTAGAAAGTTAAAAAATGCCGCCCAAGCTTTGGCATAAATTTTTGTAGTCACTGGTTTCCTACACTGCATCATAGTGGAAACTACCGAGATAGAAAGACCTCTATTTAATAACAAGCTCCGTTCAAAAGCCACGCCGTCAAGTGCAACCCCTTTACTTGAGGATGGAAGACCGGCCCCTGGTTCAAGAGGTCCGGAATTTCTGGAAGTACCCAAGGATCTGTCACTGACAGGATCCTTAGCCAGGAGAACCAAGCACGGCGGGGCCAGAACGGAGCTATTAGAATTACACGCGCCTTGTCTTCTCTGATCTTTTTCAGTACCTTGGGAAGCAGCTGAAGCGGGGGAAAAGCATATAGGAGACCTTGATTCCAGGGTTGTAAGAGCGCATCTATCCCCCATGGAACATCGGCTACTGACAGGGAAAAGAACTTGTCTACTTTCCTGTTCTGTCTGGTAGCGAAAAGATCTATCCTGGGAGAGCCCCACAGATTCACTATTTTCTGAAAGATCTTCTGATTCAGTGCCCACTCCTTCTGATCTAACGTGTAACGGCTCAGAAAGTCTGCCCTGCCATTGTCTATTCCCTTGATGTGAAGGGCAGAAAGGGAGAGGGCCCTCCCTTCCAATAACTGCACGATCTGAAGTGCTAGGCTCCCCAGGACATCCGACCGAGTGCCACCCTGGTGATTTAGATATGATACTACACATCCGTTGTCCGATAAGACTCTTACATGTCGACCCCTTACCCTGGGAATGATCTCTCTGATAGCCATCAGAACCGCCCAAAGCTCCCTCTGATTTGAAGAACTGCCCCGGATCTGGCAGTCCCATGTACCTTGGAACAGGGAAGCCCCCACATGAGCTCCCCAACCAAAGGGGCTGGCGTCCGTGGTGACTACCAGAGGATCCACTAACTTCCAAGGGACCCCTAGGGATAAATTTTTTGGAGAAAGCCACCAGGTCAGGGCCCTGCAGGTCTTGCTTGAGACCTTGAACCTCCTGTCTAGATTCCCTATCGGAGACCAGGCCTCTAATATTTCCCCCTGCAATGGCCTCGAGTGAGCCTGAGCCCACTGAACAGCTGGGATACAAGAGGTTAAAGTTCCCAGTACTGACATGCCCCTTCTTATGGAGATATAGGGGTTGTGGATCAGGGATTGAACTATAGAAGTCACTTTCAGGATCTTGTCTTGGGGTAAAAAGGATCTCTGAGCTACAGAGTCCAACATTATTCCCAAGAACCTCTGTCTCTTCAATGGAATTAATCTCGATTTTTCCTCGTTCAGAATCCAACCCAGGGAGCTCAAGATCCGTATTACCCGCTGAACCTGATGCCCACAATCCTGATTTGAAGATGCCACAATCAGGAAATCGTCTAGGTATGGAATAAAGAGGATATTCTCCTCCCTTATATGAGCCGCCATTTCCGCTATCAGCTTGGTGAACACCCTTGGTGCCATGGAAATCCCGAAGGGTAACACCTGAAACTGGAAATGTCTCAGAACACCCTGATACATCAAAGCCACTCTCAACAACCTTTGGTGATCTGGAAAAATCGGAAGATGGTAATAGGCATCCTTGATGTCTAGCACTGCCATGTAACAATTCCCGTATAGTAGGTCCACTACTGATCGCATCGTTTCCATCTTGAAACGCCTGTAGTGCAGGAATTTGTTTAAAGATTTTAAATTTATGATAGTCCTGTAGCCTCCATCTCGTTTGCTTACCAGAAAAAGTGTAGAATAGTAGCCTCTTCCTTCTTCTCCCTTTGGGCAAGGAATCAGAGCACCTTTCTGAAGCAGAGATGTCACTTCTCTTTCCAAGGCAGCCTGCTGACCGGAACCTACTTTGGTGATCCTGAAAGATTCTGGAGGAAAACATTTTAGATCTATTTTGAACCCTTCTCTTAAGGATTGTAGGATCCAGGCACTGTTCGTAATCTTTTCCCAGGCTAGGAGGAAGTCTTTTAGCCTTCCTCCTACCCTGGCGTCATTGCGGATTCTCCTTTCTGGCGGGATTAGAAGACTGTCCCTTGAATAGAAAACCACTTGATCTGGCTTTGGAAAATTTCCACTTATCATTCCTCTTAGTTGGGCTTCTTTCTTTTCCTTTAAACTTTTATTTTTCTGAAATGAGAAATTCTGCCTCTGAAAGGAAGAAGGAAAACCCTTTTTTCTATCCCCTGCTTTTTCAAGGATGTCGTCCAAAGCCGGGCCAAATAAATATTTTCCTTCACAGGGGATACTACATAGTCTACTCTTTGACGCCACATCACCTGCCCAATTTTTTAACCAAAGAGCTCTGCGAGCGGTATTAGCTACTGAAGAGGCTCTGGCATTTAAACGGATGGCATCCGCAGAGGCGTCAGCCAGAAAATCCGCCGCTTTAGCAATAACTGGAACCGACTCTAAGATTTTTTCCCTTGGAGTTTTATCCCTAATTTGCTCCTCTAACTGCTTGATCCAAAGGATTAGAGCCCTAGATGTACAGGCTGCCGCCACGTTAGGTTTAAGGGCCGCACCTATTGACTCCCATGTTCTTCTAAGAAAAGTGTCTGCTTTTCTATCCATAGGATCCTTTAATTGGCCTAGGTCGTCAAACGGAAGAGATGATCTACGGGATACTTTTGCAATTGGTACATCTAGTTTAGGGGCCTTATCCCAGAGAACAGAGTCTTCTTCAGAGAAAGGATACTTCCTTTTCACTGCTCTTGGGATGAAGCTTCGCTTGTCAGGGTGCTTCCACTCTCTGTCTATCATAGCTGAGATATTCTTGTGAAAGAAAAAGGATCTCTTCTTCCTGGACTCCAATCCCTCAAACATGAGGTCCTGAATAGTACGTGCCTCCTTAATCTCCTCCATATTCATCGTCGCCCTGACTGCCTTGATTAGTTGGTCCACATCCTGAAGTGGAAAGAAAGGTCTACCCCCAGCTTCACCTTCGGAGGATGAGGAAAGCGAGTCAATTTCCCCACTCTCTGCACAGTCATCTGGGCTAGACACATCAGAAAATCTAGAGGACATGGAGGATTTCTCTGAGTGTCTAGACTTATGAGAAAGAAGGGAGCTGCTCACTTCCTTCCTAATCATTTTTCTCATGACGTCCATCATGGAGGGAGTTTCTTCCGCTATAGTGCTCTCTATACACGTTTTACATAAGGCCTTAGGATAGGATGGGGCCAGCTTAGTTTTACATATGCCGCATTCTTTATGGCGGGTCTTGGAGGAAGCTTTTTTAGGCTTCTCCTAGAGATAAACACATAACAACCCAGAGGATTTGTAAAAACAATATTCCCAGATAACAAGCAGCGACAGAGACCCACACCCTCATCCTACCGTTGGAACAGGGGTACTTGGGTCCTTAGGAACTTCTCCAGAACTCTCCATTCTGGAACTCCTGACGCCTGGATCTGGTAAGCAAGGATCCCAGGCAGGCTGGCTGGACATGCGGCTAGGCTCCTCCACAGGCTGCACAGTCATCCACTTGCAGGCCTCCTCTGTGCGCTCCTCTTATCATGTGCCGGAAGGGAAGAGGAGGAAGAGGAGGGGACGAGTCCCCCCCCCCCCGATGACGTCACCGGCCGCGCCGCACGTGCGCGCGCGCCCGGAAGAGCGTAACACGCTATCCTCAACACTTCCCCTTCACTGTGAGGAGGACAAGCTCCCGGACGCCGCCGGACTCGGGGAACCTTCTGCCAGCCACCATGAATCAGGTCAGGGATCCTACGGGACCCGATGCGGGTCGGGCCATTCGCAGGTCCCATCTTCAGGGTATGTGGAGCGGAGACCTCTCCGGCGCATACCCCGTCCAGCCAACCATATAGATGACGAGGAGAAACTACTCCTCCAAAACAACAAACAGCCTGTAGGTTGTCCCCAGGACAGGAAACCACACTGAAGAGGGGAGGCTCCTTCTGAAATTTATGCCTGTGGGTTTCCTGTCCAGGGAGGCGGACCCTCTCTCCGGGTGCTGTCATAGGACGAGGGATAAACAATGTTCTGACTTTTTGAAGGCAGGGAGGGAATTAACAAAAACATTTGTGCTAGATCCTTAAAGGGGTATTCCAATTGTGTTAAGTTATGCCCTATCCACAGATTACGGGATAACTATTAGATCAGGTCCTACCACTGGGACCCCCACGATGACAAGAACAGGGACCCTGTACCTAGTGAAGCATCGTGAAATGAACGGAGCGGCCAGTCACACATTCACACAGCTGCTCCATTCATTTTTATGGGAGGCCTGGAAATAGCCTGCAGTAGAAGCCCCACTGTGGATAGGGGATAATATAACATAGTCGGAATATATTGTTAAGAAGTTAACAACAATTAAAGTAGTACTGCCACAAATATTTTTATTCTCTGACCTGCTAGAAAGGTACATGATGTAAACTGTAGTGAAAGTATTTTTCTTACCAGTGACTGTATTTGAGTTATAACCTCCCTTCTGCTTCTCAGCTGTGTTAATTGACCAGCACTCTGACTCTCCAACTGACACAGGGCAGGATGTCAGTTACTTCTCTTTTGGCTTCCTGTCCACACAAAAGATGCTGTGTTATTTGGAAAGTCAGAATGCTGGGCACATGACACAGCTGAGGATTAGAAGAGAGGGGATAGCTCACAAACACAGTCACAGATAAGAAAATTACCTTCACTACAGTTTACATCATGTAGTTTTTTTATCAGGTCAGAAAATTACATTTTTTTGTGGGAGTGCTACTTCAACGGAAGTTTACAGTACATCCAGACTACACAGGTAAATCAATGGATACAATCTGCGACATAATAGGCATAATGGATTAGCAATAACAAATAAGCGCATAAAACGCAAATGCAAAGAAAACAGAACTGCTTCTCTGGAATAGGGAAATTAATATATTTTTTTGCATTCCAGCCAATGGAAGAAATAAAATGTAATGATAAATTGCTAAAAAAAAAAAATTGTACTGCACACAGTCATGTGTTAAAAGCAATATGTGCATTTCTACGCATCAATTTTAAATATAATTCTTTTAAAAGAAAGATATATTTGGGGACAAAAAAAACTATACTGGTCCCCACCACAGAAAAAAGAAACTCATATGTGCAAGTTTTGGTCTTGCAAACGTGCTAATCCTGCCCAAAAATGCAGCAACACTGACAATTATAAAAAGCCACTCAAAGAAACACTAAACATAAAATGCACAAAAAAATCCCAGAAATTCCTTCTCCTCATACTACATTTAAAACCGGCAAATATATAAATAAATCTTGTCTGAAATCTAGTTGTAGGTGCCGTTTTTACGGTGCGGTCACCAATTTAAGAAAAGGGGCCTGGTAGGAGTGGGTAGGACTGGAGGAGGCATTTCATCTAAGACAAGGCCTGCCCCTTGTTGCATATGAAATGCCTTCTCCGGCTACACAGGGCCCATTAAGACCAGCGCAGAACATGCCGGTCATAGGTATCTGATGATCTGTTAATCTAGTCAATGCAATTACCCAAGAAACCTTTTGTCCAAAGAAAAGCATTGCATCAAAGTTCCATAAAACAAATAATAAAAAGAAGTAGGAAGGATGAACCTCACCTGTTTTAATATTCAGTGGAATCGGTTCAACAATGCCGTCACCTATATAAAAAATAAATAAATAAATATATATGACAGGTATTATTGAGACTTTATTTAAAGGAAATGTTTCCCAGTTTATACTGTGCTATACAAATAAGAAAAAGTACACTCCAATAACTGTACATACAGTATCTCACAAAAGTGAGTCCACCCCTCACATTTTTGTAAATCTTTTATTAGATCTTTTCATGGGACTAGATCTTTCAAGATATGACACTTTGATACAATGTAAAGTAGTCAGTGTAAAGCTTGTATAACAGTGTAAATTTGGTGTGCCTTCAAAATAACTCAACACACAACCATTAATGTCTAAACCGCTGGCAACAAAAGGGAGTACACCCCCGAGTGAAAATGGCCAAATTGTGTCAATATTTTGTGTGGCCACCATTATTTTCCAGCACTGCCTTAACTCTCTTGGGCTTGGAGTTCACTAGAGCTTCACAGGTTGCCACAGGAATCCTCTTCTACTCCTCCATGACGAGATCAGGAGCTGATGGATGTTAGAGACCTTGCGCTCCTCCATCTTCTGTTCGAGGATGCCCCACAGATGCTCAATAGGGTTAAGGTTTGGAGACATGCTTGGCCAGTCCAGCACCTTTTCCTTTCAGTTTCTTTAGCAAGGCAGTGGTCGTCTTGGAGGTGTGTTTTCGGAGTCATTATCATGTTGGAATACTGTTCTGCGGCCCAGTTTCTGAAGGGAGGGGATCTTACTCTGCTTCAGTATGTCACTGTACATGTTGGCATCCATGGTTCCCTTAACGAACTGTATTTCCCCACAGCCGGTGTGCACCTTGACGCATAAAACCACCATCCTTGACTGTAGGCAAGACACAATTGTCTTTGTACTCCTAACCTGGTTGCCGCCACACACGCTTGATACCATCTGAACCAAATAAGGTTATCTTGGTCTCATTAGACCACAGGACATGGTTCCAGTAATCCATATCCTTAGACTGCTTGTCTTCAGCAAACTGTTTGCGGGCTTTCTTGTGCATCATCTTTAGAAGAGTCTTCCTTCTGGAACGACAACCATGCAGACCAATTTGATACAGTGTGGGGCGTATGGTCTGAGCACTGACAGACTGACCCCCCCCACCCCTTTGACCTCTGCAGCAATGCTGGCAGCACTTGTACATCTACTTTGAAAAGACAACCTTTGGATATGATGTTGAGCATGTGCACTCAACTTATTTGGTCGACCATGGCCAGGCCTTTTCTGAGTGGAACCTGTCTTGTTAAAGAGGACCTTTCATGGTTTATAATTACTGTAGATAAATACTTTTTGTTCCCGGGTACCCCCCGCTGATGCTGCCACCCTGCCTAGTTTTTTAAAATAGCGCTCCTATTCCCCGCTGTGCCCCCCTGTAGTTTTTGCGCTCAGTATGTAAATACTGAGCATCGGTACAGGGAGGAGGAGACGCCGGCGTTTTTCAATAGGCGCCTCCTTCTCCCTGGCTGTGCCGCGATCCAATCACCGTGGAGAGCGTCACAGCAAGGGAGAAGGTGAGGTTTTTTTTCTCCCTGGCTGTGACGCTCTCCACTGTGATTGGATCGCGGCACTGTCAGGGAGAAGGAGACGCCCATTGAGAAACGCTGGCGTCTCCTCCTCCCTGTACCGATGCTCAGTATTTACATACTGAGCACGAAAACTACAGGGGGGCACAGCGGGGAGTAGGAGCGCTATTTTAAAAAACTAGGCACGGTGGCAGCATCAGCGTACCCGGGAACAAAAGGTATTTATCTACAGTAATTATAAACCATTAAAGGTCCTCTTTAAACCGCTGTATGCTCTTGGTCACTGTGCTGCAGTTTAGTTTCAGGGTGTTGGCAATCTTCTTATAGCCTAGGCCATCTTTATGTAGAGCAACAATACTTTTTTCAGATCCTGAGAGAGTTTTTTCCCATGAGGTGCCATGTTGAACTTACAGTGACCAATATGAGAGAGTGTGAGAGTGATAACACCAAATTTAAAGGTTTTGTCTCATGATGGACAATGGGGGCATATTGCTAGGATATGCCCCCATTGTCTTATAGGTGCGGGTCCCAGCAGCGGAATGGAGCCCCGAAAATGAAGGGCTCACTGCGCATGCATTCATTTTCTATGGGGCTGGAGAAAATAGCCGAGCACTGGCTCGGCTATTTCCGTCAGCTCCACAGAAATCAATGGGAGTGGTGGCCGCGCAAGTGCGGTGTGCTCCCATTTTCTACGAGGAGCCAGCTTGGTGGTGGCCGGCTTGGAGTCCTCCAGCCACCACCTTGCAGGGCCCCGTTCTCGATATACAGTAGGTGCACCTATAAGACAATGGGGGCATATCCTAGCGATATAATCCCATTGTCCATCATGAGACAACCCCTTTAACTGTTTTTTTTGCTCCCCATTCACACTTGAGACCTTGTAACACTAATGAGTCCCTTGAAAAGATAGAATAAAATATTTACAAAAATGTGAGGGATGTACTCACTTTTGTGAGATACTGTAACACTGACAACAGATACATCCGGTTCTCCATATCTGTATGGCTCTTCTAACATTTGGGAATAGAAAACAAGTGAAAAAAAAAGACAAGAAAAGACTGCTGTTGTTAAAGAAAATGTACATTGCAGGATAATCCGTTGTCACTAGTGTATCAGACAAATGACAGTTACCATGAAGAACATAATAAAGGATGCAGGACTGGTAACTAGTACATTGGCTTGAAGTGCATCCAGAAACACAAACTGCTCCTTAAAGGGGTTATCCCATCTTAGACAATGGGGGCATATCGCTAGGATATGCCCCCATTGTCTTATAGGTGCAGGTCCCAGCGATGGGACCCCGACCTATATCGAGAACAGGGCCACAAAAGAGAAGGAGGGTGCACTGCACATGCGCATCCGCCCTTCAGCCATTTCTATGGGGCCGCCGAAAATAGCCGAGCGCTGGCTCAACTATTTCCTTCGGCTCAATAGAAATAAATGGGAGCGGTGGCTGCGCTTGTGCGGTGCGCTCCTATTAATTTCTATGAGCGCAGTGGGGAGCTGAACCTGGTGGTGGCCGGACCCCAGGAAACCTGGGGTCCTCCAGGCACAGAGCTCCCGCTTCGTTCTCGATATAGGTGCGGGTCCCAGCAGTGGGACCCGCACCTATAAGACAATGGGGGCATATCCTAGCGATATGCTCCCATTGTCTGAGATGGGACAACCCCTTTAATGCTCAGTGGTATAACAGTATGTCGCTGAAGGTAGGTAGGTAGTTCTCAGTGACGTACTATGAAGGCACTGTGATGGAGTGGGCTCGGGACCTCCTATATGAGTCAGAAAGGAAGGAATCTCTGGGGTATCCATTCATTTGAAGGGCTGGCATAGAAGACAATAATCAAATGAATGGAAGGGAAATGTACACCCAGATGCAGTTTCTCTTTGGTGATAACAGCTGATTGCCAGCTTCTTCCTGAAGCAACCTATTTAAAGTGAAGTGCTATCTTGAAGCCTCTTTAAAGGGCTTGTTTCACCATAGAATAGGCAATAAGTATCTGATCTGGGGGGAAAGTCCGACTACTGTCTGACATTGGCTGCACTGACAGAATAGTGTCAGACTGTGCAGGGACAGACCCCCACTGGTAACACCCAGTTGTAGATTCATTCATAAACGGAATAAAAATAATGACCGGCAGAAGAACCGACTACGAGAGTTGCAGTATGCAGCCTAGCAGATCGCCGCATCACAAAATGGGATCTGGCAGGTTTCTCCCTGAGAAATACTACTGCATGCATAAGATGTGCACCTATCCTTATAGGAAAAGATGCTTCAGAACTGTTATTTCATGAGGCACACAGCAAGTTACTAGTATGGACATATCAGGAGAAGTGATAGACCCTCTTTACCAATAGCCTTATCATACAAAGTATAACGTTAGGCAGTCTTGCTTCAAAAAGCATTCACGTGTATAATGAAGGTATACTAATAAAACAAAAATTAAAATGGAGGATGGGGAGGGGGGTGGCAGTGTGCTGCTGTACTGTGTAGTTATGGTAAGGCCACACAGTCAGCTGTAACCCAAGGGAAAAGCTGTCAATTAACAATTGTTGAAGTTAGGGCTGAAACGATTCATCGATGTACTCGATGAATTCGACACAGAAAAATCCTCGATGCAAATTTTCTGCATCGAGGATTCGTTTGTGTCACGTGACCACAGAGCGGGAGTAAAATTACTTCCGCTCTGTGGTCTCCGCCAGCTGCAGCAGTTAACAGGTTATACTTACATGAACTGTAGAAGCGCCTTCGTACACGCCCCGGCTCTTCCATGGTCCCGCGCTGCACTTTGACCCGACGTCACACTGCGTCATGAAGCAGTGTGTACGCTAGAAACAATGTGCAGCGCGGGACCATGGAAGAGCCGGGGCGTGTACGGAGGCGCTTCTACAGGACATGTAAGTATTACATCTTAACTGCTGCAGGGAAGAACTGATGGTGGGGGAGGACTGAACCTGGAGGCACTGAGGGGGGGGGGCAAGCTGGTTGCACTGAGGGGGGGCAAGCTGGTGGCACTGAGGGGGGGGGGGCAAGCTGGTGGCACTGAGGGGGGGGCAAGCTGGTGGCAAGAAGGAGGAACCTGGTGGCACTGGGGGTCAGGCTGGAGGCACCTGGTGGCACTGGGGGGCAGGGTGGAGGCACCCGGGGGCAGGCTGGAGGCCCTAGGAGGCAAATTGGAAGCACCTGGTGGCACTGGGGGCGCAAGCTGGAGGCACTGGGAGGCGCACTGGGGGCATACTAGGGAGCAAGCTGGAGGCCCTGGGGGGCAAATTGGAGGCACCTGGTGGCCCTGGGAGGCAAGATGGTGGAACTGGGGGGCACTTGATGGCACTGGGGAGCAAGCTGGTGGCATCTTATGGCAATGGGGGGGGCACATGGAGGCACTTGGGAGCAAGCTGGTGGCACTGGGGGCAAGCTGGAGGCACCTGGTGGCACTGGGGGGGCAAGCTGGAGGCACAGGGGAGCTTATGGCATTGGGGATAACTAATGACATATAGGACTGATGGCACGGGGGGGGGGGAGGTCTGCTGACTTAGACTTAGAAAGGTAAACGTTCTTTTAATTAGCTATTTCTTATTAGAGTACTCGATTATTCGTTGGATTAATCTGTAGATTACTTGATTACTAAAATAATCGTTTACTGCAGCCCTAGTTGAAGTGCATGAGCTATACACAGACTCAAGATCTTGAAAAACTTTCGCTGAATATTAGAAAGCATAGTAGTGAGCTGTTTATTCAAAGATATCGAATTGAGTAAGTCATTCTGAGTATGGAATATATGGATTCTTCCAGGCACAAGCCATCAGTTGTTTGAAGACTAAAAATATAAGTAAGCAGTATGGACTGTGCTCAGAGAAGATTGAAGGATTCCCGCAGGTCTCTATGGAATATGGGGCAGGCCACATCATAAATGTGGGACCAAAATGCAGGTTATTACATTTTTCAATCCTACATGAGACAGTAAGTAGCTTAAAGGCTCTGGTATACTGCAGCTCAGCTTCCATTTATTTGAATGACAGCTGCAGTACCCTGGCACGGCCACTATACAGTGTATGGAGCAGTCTTCCTCCAGCTCTTTGCCATGCATCATCACCCATACTGCAGCTGCCATACTAGCTGAGCGAGTGCTGGGGGTGCAAGGCGTTGAGCTCCACCAGTCTGATAATGCTAACCTATCCTGAAGATAGGTCATTAATATCTGTAGCCCGGACAACCCCTTTAAGCCTAGTAAAGCACATTAATAAAAATACCAGTTGCATATATCATACTTGCTTTTCTATATAACTATATATTCTCACCTTACAACATATCTAAGGCTTTAAGCTTAACTAGAAGACACTGATTTGTCCATGCCAGGGTGTTATATTTCTTCAGAATTTACAAGTCTGAATAAACAATGAGACAACACTAGACTGCCCTCCTTGAGACTACAGAGAATCCACCTTCCACAGCTTCTGGCGATCTAGATTTATAGATGTAACAATGTGCAGGACAGGCTGCTCATCCAGATATTGGTCTGTCTTCCCGGTGAAATATCTTGGCTGGCTCCATTCTTGTTTTACATTTTGTTAGGTGGACAGTAGCACGGCACATTCCCCATACTAATTAGAGAGCAATTTTTATTTGCCTCTTTGTGGAACGTATTTCACTTTGTCGGTTGGAACTGCAAAGCACCTTTTTATCTGTCTTTATATAAATGGACATAAAAATAAAAAATATGGTAGCCCCTTAGCAATAAATAATAGCTATAATGCACCGTGGACCTGCCGCAGTGATCAATAGAAAGCATCAAGGACATAAATAACACTTACTCAGCTTAACCTTAACAACATGAATGGCTGCTTTCAATGCACTGAAAGCCCCAAAGAAAATCTACAGAAAGGCTAAGATAGGAAAAGTATGGTGTTTGCTACTGTGTAGACTCGGCAGTGTCAAACATGTGACAGATTGGTTTCGTCTGTGAAGACAAACTATAATCCAGCAATAAAATGTTACTCTAAACTGAGCTTTTTCCCTGCTATACCTGAGCAAAATGAACTGCTGTGCACACAGGAATGAGACTACAGCACAGTACTGCCCTTAAAGTATTGGAACAAACATCGGAAAATAATAGTAAATAGTAGTAGTATAGCAATATTAACATCTTGGAATACCTCTTTAGGACACTTTTACAAGGTCAGTTTTCAGTCAGCCTATTACATTAGCATTTGTAAGTCAAAATCAGGAGAGGAACCTACATAAAGAAACGTATAATGGGATTTGTGTCTCTTCAGTGTTTTGGACTCACTCCTGGTTCTGGCTTACAAATAATGATGAAATTTTATGAAAAGAACTGACTGTGTAAAAGCGGCCTTAAAGGGGTATTCCCATCTCACAAATGTAGTTTGTATAATTAGATATAGCCATACCAATATTATTACTAATAGAATGTATTTATATAAAATGTACAGTTCAAAAGATTTGCCTATTTGTATATCCATTGTCCCACACACACATCAGTCAGGCCGTTGCCCCTAGTTACGGCCACCGCGGCCATGTAGTAGGGGTGGTCAAAAACGCTCTGAGGTAACTGCTGTATTGTGAACGCACATTACATGAACATGCGCAGACACATCTTAGGGTTGTAGCATTTTTGTCGGCGCTTCCAAAACACAGAGAAACGGATCCTGTTCCAAGATTAATTCATCTTTATGGAGCAGGATCCGTTTATAAAGTCTGCGTTTTGGACGGATCCTGACCATTGCGTTTTGGACTGGTAGCGTCCAAAACACAGATGTGAAAGTACCCTAAGATGTGTCTCCGCGTGCTCATGCAATGTGCGTTCACAATACAGAAGTTACCTCAGAGCGTGTTTTAAAAGAAGCAAGCCGGCTACCACTACTACATGGCTGCGATGGCCGTAACCAGGGGCAACGACCTGACTGATGTGTGTGGGACAATGCCTATACAAATAGGGAAATCTTCTAAATGGTACATTTTATATAAATACATTCTATTAGTAATAATATTGGTATGGCTATATCTTAATATACAAACTACATTTGTGAGATGGGAATACCCCTACCCCTTTAAGGCCTCATGCACACGGCTGTACTGTGTTTTGTGGTCCACAAATTGCAGATACCGGTCGTGTGCGTTCTGCATTTTGCGCAACGGAAGGTCTGGCCCTCAATAGACCAGTCCTATCCTTTTCCATGATACAGACAAGAATAGAACATGTTCTATTCTTATGGGGGGCCGGATGTGGACAGCACACGGAGCGCTGTCTGCATCTTTTGCGGCCCCACTGAAGCGAACGTCTCAGCATCCGAGCCGCAGAAGCAGACCCAAAGAACATTCGTGTGCATGAGTCGTAAGAAAAAAAAAAAAAAAATCTGAGGTCTTAATTTTAGGCCATATTGCCCAATCGTGCTCGGCTGTTAGGCTACCCTTACGCCACACTTTACGGAATACACACAGTTATTCCACGCAGATTCCCGTTCAGCAAAACCACAGCATATTACAGTACCAGCAAAGTGTATGAGATTGCATGTACACTCATGTACACTTTGATGTTTTTTCTGTGCAGAAATTGAACAGTGTTGCAGATTTCAAAATCTGCAGGATGTCAATTATGTTTGTGGGTTTTAGACTGAAAATCAGCAGCCATACCTTGTTTATATTTCTGTCTACAGAGCTATATGAGGGTGTGTTTTTAGCAAGACAAACTGAAGTTTTTATTGGTACCATTTTTGGAGTACATAGAACAATTTTTTGGGGTGGGGGATAAGTTGACCAAAAATGGCGATTCATGTTTTTATTTTATTTTTCGTTACAGCATACATCACACAGAAAAAAAATATATATATTTTTTTTAATACTTCAGACATTTTTGGGTGCTGTGATACCCGTTATGTTTTTTTTTTTATTGTTTATATATTTTAATATGTAAAATTGGGAAACAGGGCGATTTTAACGTCTAATATTTTTATGTTTTTTTTTTTTTACTTTTTTAACAATAACTTTTAGCCCCCTTTTGATCCCTTGTACTATTAACCATAATAGAGATCTATTATGGTGCTCTACTTGCTGAGCTGTGTCTCATGCTTAGCAGACGGATTACCATGACAGGCCTAGGAAACTTCAGCAGCTCCCAGGCTGTCATAGTAACCGATCAGAGCCCCGCAATTTCACTGTCCTGACCTACGTAGCACTGATTGCATAGCATTAAATTGATTTATGATGTTATGTAACCCTTAGAGTTCTGGAATGTAGTGAATAACACTGACAGCATTATGTCATTGTTATACAATACATTCCAGAACTCTAAGGGTTACATAACATCATAAATCAATATGATGCAATCCTATCAATGCTAACTAGGTCAGGATGCGAGCTCTCGCAGACACACGCTGCGAGTTCAATGCATTGAACTCGCTCATGTGAAACCGGCCTTAGGCCAGTTTCAGACAAGCGAGTTCACTGTGAGAAGCACACTCCATGAGGGAGTTTGATTTCCCATCCTGAACTTTGCTCTTGTACACATGTTGTAATATTGTATATCGGGTTGAACATCAGTTGTCATATTACATTATGTATAAGACAATAATAAAATAATACAAATAATAGACCTTTACCTTTCTTGCCAAGTGCTTGGCCTTTTTTATACCCCATCTTCTGAAGTAACGCAAAGCCCTTGTTTTCATTGCTCAGCGCCTCATTGAGTACAGTTTCTCTTCTTTCTTTTTCCACCTCTTTCAAGCTCTTCTGTCTGTTCTTAACATTACTTTCCTTTTGCTTTTCTTCCTTCTGATAAGATTCTTTGACTCTCCTTGGAACAGGGATTCCTGGTCTCACATCCTGTCTGGTATAGAAGTGAACACACGCCCACTTTAGAAAACGTTTCATTTTCACAGTAATTAATACATATCGACTAATACAAATTAATAAAAAAAGCAGTAAAAAATCTTCTGCATGAGATCATGAAAACTCTTCTTGTTAGAGGCGCAGAAGTGTGTGCTACAGAATGTTAATGTAATTTAGGATAAGTCCCAAATTAGACTTAATACTCAGTTGTCTGTGGTGTTCAAATTATATTAAATTTCCCCCTTCATGGTAAGAGGGTGCGGCCGCAGCACAAGAAATGCACGTCCAGTCTCATTGCTGATCATGCAGATCTCTCCTGGTTACACCCAGGGAGCTAATTTTATTAGAAATACATGTTGGTGTAATCCCGCCCCCCTTTGTCATCAATTTTAATATGTCCAATCACAATCATACATTGAACAACAAATCAGAAGAGTGATAATGGCAGCCAATGGGATACACATTACTTCATCTATCTGGGAAATTCCATATGCATATATTAACTTCTGCTAAGATCCAGAGAAACGCGAGTGCCGGGGAGCAGAACAGTATGATCTGGAGGAGGGGCCCGGGCATTCTGGAGGGTCATTATAGGTCAGGGATCAGCAACCTTCAGCACTCCAGCTGCTGTGAAACTACAACTCACAGGATGCAAACTTACTTACTTAAAGTGAAAGGAGGATTCTGGGAGTTGTAGTTCCAGAACAGCTAGAGTGCCGGAGGTTGCTGATCCCTGTTATCCCTATATATACTGGATAACCCCTTTAATTTTTAACCCAGGAGCCACCCTTGGAACTCATTGAAGAATGGCACTAAAGTTTAAGATTGATTTAAGGATCTTGTTGAAAGCGATCTTTTGTCCTTATATGAGGATACCAGCATTCGCTTAGGCCGTGACAATCTGACTTGCTCTGAGCGTAATGAGTTAAAGGGAATGTGTTACCAGTTTTCTGCTGCCCTCACTTTTAAATCCTAACAGCCCCATCGCATGCCAATGAGTCCTTGTATTCATGAGCTCCTGGCTCTCCCCGCTCACTTGCCTCTGATTGCCAGGTTTTTTCCATATGAATCAGCAGCAGGCGGGCGGGGAGAGCCAGGAGCTCATGAATATGGGGACTCATCAGCATGTGCTAGGGCCATTAAATACAAGATTTAGACAAAATGGCTGGTAGGGATGAGCGAATCGACTTCGGATGAAACATCCGCAGTCGATTTGCATAAAACTTTGTTCTAATACTGTATGGAGTGGGAGCAAAATGTATTAGCTCTAAATGTATTGGCTCCATTTTCCGAACTCAGGTTCGGATCCACGGTACCACTTGAAACCGAACCGGTTGAAACCGAGTTCAGAAAATGTTTTTTTACATTAAAAATGAATTTATGAAGTTAGTACGTGAAGTCTCTCGAGACTTCGCGTAGTAATAACTTTGGCTTATTGGAGCCAATACCTTCTGATACTGTACTGAGCTCCCACTCCGTACAGTATTAGAACGATGTTTTATGCAAATCAACTTCGGATGTTTCATCCAAAGTCGATTCGATCATCCCTAATGACTGGTTCAATTAAAGAAAGTGACCCAGCATTTTACTAAGAGTGTCTGTCACTAGTTTATGTTACCCTTCATCAGGACACCATAAAACTGGTGACAGATTCCCTTTAAATCATCTGATGAAGTACATGACAGTAATACGACAGGCAGACAAAGAGGGGGCTGTAGATGTTCTAGATAAACAGCAAAACATGACAAGGTTATTAGATGCGAATACTAATGATAAATTAGACCTATCGTGGCTGCATCAGCTCACTCTATGAACATCTCCACACATGGATTGATAGCCAATTACAACCCCTGATAGGTTTCTCCCCTGCGTTTGTGTCCAAATCAGTCCTGAGGATATAAAGTGGAATTCTGAGTATTGTTGGATTAATGCAGATGTGATTTCTCTGTACGCAATTTTTTTATCCCCAATAAAGTGAGGGTTTTTCTTTGTAAGTTGCCGGTTTATCAATGGGCACAAACTTCTCTTCGTCCAATATATTTATGTATTTCAATGGTGTCGCAATGCGACGTACTGTGACGTAACAGTTGCAAAAAATCCATATAAAGTTATGTTTTTTGTAACTGTCACGTTGCAGTCGCAGCATGTTGCATTGTGACTCCATTGAAATACATTAATTGACACATGTCGCCGTCCCCTTAGAGAGTTAGTCCAGGCTTATAAAAAGAAAGTTTGCTCATGTTCTCTAGGAACAGCGTCTCTCCAGGGCATGTTTGGTACTGCAACATTTAAGACAAATGTCATGATGCCAAAAACCTGTCATACCTGCACCACAAGTCCCCGGTAACCTATTCAGGTAAGGACCTGCTGTTATAGTAATGTGGCCCTAAGCAGAAACAACATGAAGACAAAGGACAGAAACCGCACTCTGCTTACATGGAGCTGATGAAGGCATCCGACATATAATCGTCCTCCTCTTCCACCTCGATATTACTCATTATTAATGCCACAGAGCAAAAAGTCTGAATCGTCCACCAGAAGTAACCCGGGAATTAATTAGAGGCACACGGTGCTCGCCGCGGATCTCCTTCCGACCGGAAGTGTCTCTCCTGTCCGCCATATTTACTATTGGCACGGTAGTCTCTGCATGCACATCACGGGTAATAGATGTCGGTGATCGCTTCATTTACTGACACTATCTTGCAAATTGATATGTCTTACATCAAGACTAGCAAATAAAGGGACCTGAGCAGTCACATTGGAGCAAGTAAACGTGCACTGTTGCAATGCAAAGACACGACTAGGTCCATTGTGTGAGGCAGGTTACTGGCATGTTTCTTGGTGACCCTTTCTGCTGGGTACACAGGTGGTGAACACTGCAGTGCCCAGCATCAGAAATCTGGTGTCTGTTTTAGCCCTCTGCATCCATGGTCACTGTAATACTCAAAGGGGTTGTCCAGCTACAGATATTGATGACCTATCCTCAGGAATAGACACCAGCACCCCCACCCATCAGCTGTTTTGGCAGCCATGCACTGCACACTATAAAGTGAACAGAGCGGAATCCGTCTGCTTCCAACTTCATGCTCTATTTCGTGTCCAGTGCCGCCAAGCCCTGAAACAGCCGATGGGTGGGGGTGCTCGCTGTCCATTCCTGAAAATAGGTTATCAATATCTGTTGACGGACAACCCCTGTAGACATACCAGCTACGGTGTAACCAGACAGCAGAGCTGGGACAGAATGTGTCAGATCATGAAAATAGCAAAATATTCCCCATGTGATTAAATGACAGGTATTGCTGGTCAGTCTTATTCACTTCAATGAAACAGCATTACCACCGCAGCCCATAGAGAAGACTGGTGATATGTCTGGAAAAAGCAAACCAGCCAAATCTATATGGGTTAGGCTACTTTCACACTTATGTTGTTTTCCAGTATTGAGATCTGGGCCATTTTGGGAGAAGGGACCTGTGTCACTCAAGTGTGAAATTCTCCAGGAGCCTGCTAAGCTCCACCCCTACTTCTTAGACGACTATCTAGGCCACTTACTTGCGGCCTAACCCCCCCCCCCCCTTTCAGGTTTAGCCCTTCCTCTCCACTAGACGTTGGGTTCAAATTAATTAACATTTTACCCTTGGAGCTGTCCTGTTCTAGACAGTCTCCCTGCTGCCCACCTTCCCAGTCATGAGTGCCAGTTACTGCCAGCATGACCATCCTGGCAAAACCTTCCCCTTTTTCATCATGCGCATTAGCGCATAGGTGGAGTATTTGCAGAGAGCAATTGCAGTAGTTATTATAGCTTCACACTCGAGATCTATCAAGACAGGTTGGCACCCTTTCGCAAGTCAGACTCCCTCTTCATAGTCCCTGAACATCCTCAGCGAGGCATGGTGGCCAACAGTCCACTATCAGTCACTGGATCAGGATGTTGATCAGCAAGACTTATTGTTCCGAGATCACAATGCCACCTCTTCAGGTCACGGCTCATTCCACGAGAACATCTGGCGCCTCTTGGCCAATACGGTACAAGGCCTCCTTGTTTACAAGTGTGCAGGGCAACTACTTGGATCTCCCTACACACTTTCTTGAAGTTAAACACCAAAAAGGAAAAGCGCTTGATTCATATAAAATCTGCGCAGTGGATACAAAAAAATATGATGAATAATATATGAAAAATGATTCCCCATAAGAAGCCTCAGGGCGAAACGGCGTTGGGAAAGGACGCCTTCCTGCAGGTCACCCTCCATACCAGCTCCACTGCTCTTTTCTTTGGTATTTATCCCTTTTGCTTTGATTGCTGTTTCCTTTGTGCATTTATATTTGATTGTACTTACACTGATCTTACATTTTGGGCACATATAGGTGAGATATCAAACTATAAGGCTTCTCCCTACCAATTTTTTGGTGGGTAGTTTTTACTTTGTTGTGGAGCTCCTCGGCGCCCCTGCATTTTCCATTTTCCCTCTCACATTATTCCACTGTCTGCCAATTATTGTAATGTTTTTTACTAATAAAGTTTTCTGATATCATAATATGTGGTTACTATTATTGATAGGTGTTTCACTTTCTTGAAGTTCTATAGGGTGCATACTTTTGCATCCTCCAATGTGGCTGTTGGTCATGGGGTCCTGCAAGCGGCGGTGCGTTGACAGCACTCATGCTTTGTCTTCCCACCCATAGGGACGGCTCTAGAACAGTGGTCAGCAACCTTCGGCACTCCAGCTGTTGTGAAACTACAATTCTCAGCATGCTCCATTCATTTATATGAGAGTTTTGAGAAGAGTAGAGGAAGTATGCATGCTGGGAGTTGTAGTTTCACAACAGCTGCAGTGACGGAGGTTGCTTACCCCTGCTCTAAAACTTTCCAAGGTCTTTGCTGTATCCCCCAATGTTGGATGAGAAAATTAGATTTTTTTGTTACCATATAATCCCTTTCTTGTCTCCTTCATTGGGGTACACAGCACCCACCCCTCTTGTACACTACCTGTTATCTGCACAGCAAACTGTACATTATCTTTCTTGGGTTGTTTTCCTGTTGGTTCGGATAGGTTATTGGTTACATAGGTTTATGTTCCTAATTACTCTTGTTTTTTATTACTGCTTCCATACAAACTGATTAGCTCAGTGCCTGCAAGAGGGGTATAGCTGGTGGGAGCATCTATACCTAAGGTCTTTGCTGTTCCCCCAATGAGCGAGACGAGAAAGGAATTTTACGGTAACAAAAAAAACTAATTTTTCATGTGCGTTTTTTGCTTCAAAAACACCAGCCCAGATGTTAGCTGTAGGTCTATGGGAAAACATGAAACCCAGGACACACAAGCGTTTTTTTTGCTCCTAGCATTTCTATAAACCGATTCTCAAGATACAGCGGATGCCAGGTCTTTAAAGATAGTGGCCAGGTGACTGTTGTTTTACACAGCAGACATTTGGTGGCAGTGTGAGTTGCAATCATAGCATCTGAGCGGTCAGTTACCAGGAGCGCTGCGCTCTCGGTAACCAAATTACTCTCCTGAAACAATCCTTGTGAGCGGTTTGGTTGCTGTGACAGCATTGGGCCTTCTGAAGGCTCCGAGGCCTGTCACAGCGAAGTTCCTATCAAAGCCCTGCCTATGGTCCTTGGGCTTGGTTCAATCCGACAATGCGTCCCCCGGACCTGAAAAACTTGTGCATCCCTTGTGTAAAAGAACCTAAGTAATGCACTGACAAAAGTAAGACCAGATGAAGGCTCATGCTTGTTTTATTTGCATTTTGTTGCTCGGTCACAGAAAGTTACAGTAAAACAGTGATCAACTCCACAAATGTCACACATTCATGTTAACAGAACTGCAGTTCATGCTTGTCTCAGTATTGTGCTCAAGGTATTTTATTCTTCCGTTAAAAGTGAACATTTTAAGATATAAAAAGCAGGATTCCTCTTTTTTATGTAAACCGTATGCATATGGACCAATAAAAGCTGCAAAGCAATGCAAATGTGCAGATTTAGTGGAGGTCATTAAAAAAAGAGCCCACAAAACAGCAGGAAAAAGGTGAAATCTGATGAAAATCCCAGCTTGCACGAAAAGATGCCTTATAATTGAGATATCATCCCCTAGAAGCACTGCTTTTTGGTGAGACAATCTGTGTAATATGATGCTTGGTGGTGTATTGTACGTGAAGTGCCTAAGGAAGTCATTAAAGGGGTTGTAAAGTTTCATTATATTGATTCCTATCCTCAGGTTAGATCTTCAATATCAGACCAGTGGAGGTCTGACTCTCGGCAACCCCACCCATCAGCTGTTTGAAGGGTTGCTGTGTTCATGCAATGGATGCCGTCTACTTACATAATTACATCATCTTCTCCCATTTAAACAGCTGTAATTACACTGCAATGCCACTACAATGTAGTCAGTGTGCAGGTAAACATTGAAGAGGGTACAGCAACCCCTTCAAATAGCTGAGCGGCGGGTGCCGTGAGTCAGACCCCCACTGATCTGATATTGATGACCTATCTTGAAGTATTATCTATGCACCGATGTTCATACCTGACATGTCCCAATCACAACATGTACTGCATCTTTCTAAATGGTAAAGATGGCCACAGGTATCTAGATAATTGTTCGCTCGTTGGTCTCAGCTCTGCATGTACATGAACAGTTATTTTGCTGGGAAGTAAAATGCCCAGAATCAATAGGTCCATTACATCCCACTATATATAAATGCGTACCTTAGGAGAGTAGGAGACTGCCATAGGTTAGAGCATACACTTTATTTAGGGCAAGCAACTGTTTTAGAGGTGTCATTTGACTGTTACAAAAAAAAAAAAAGTTCCTAGACATTTAGCACGTGACTAAGGCCTCATGCACATGACTGTATGTATTTTGTGGTCCGTAAATTGAACATCTGCAAAATACAGATACGGTCTGTGTCGCATCCGCATTTTTTGTGGACCCATTGACTTCACTGGGTCCATGGTCTGCATTGTTCCACCACGTATAGGACTTGTTCGATCCCTCTGCAGAATGGACATACGGATGCGGAAAACACAGATCATCCGTATATGTCCGTTACACAAACAGATACAATATGTCTGCAAAATGCAGACAACGGACCCATTGAACTCAATGGTTCTGAAAAATAAATGTGGACAGCCTATGGACCGCATCTGTATTTTGAGGATCCACAAATTTCGGACTCGAAAACGGATACAGTTGTGTGTATAAGGCCTTAGATTGAGTTCTATGCTGGGAAAATCACATAGGACGTGCAACCTGGAATTTCTGCAACTGTCTTGTTGTGGTCGCATTATTTTTCACAGTTTGACCTCATTGACTATCATTAGATGCAATATTGCAATCTTAGGCTACTTTCACGCTAGCGTTTTTGCTGGATCCGGCAGGGTTTAGCAAAAACGCTTCAGTTACTGATAATACAACCATCTGCATCCGTTATGAACTGATCCGGTCGTATTATTATTTTCAAAATAGCCAAGACGGATCCGTCATGAACTCCATTGAAAGTCAATGGGGGACGAATCTATTGTGTCAGATAGTGTCAGAGAAAATGGATCCGTCCCCATTAACTTGCATTCTTAGTCCGCATCCCGGGACGGAAAGAAAAGAAAAATGGAGCCTGCTGCGGTTTGCTCTCCGGTATGAGAACGTAATGGTGCACTCCGTTCTGTGCATCACAGATCCTGGGAGCGCAACGAAGGGTGAGCTGGCCATACATTCTTTTACTTCACAGAAAAATATACCTTGCACACTGACTAAACATAACACGTTTCAATTTTATTCCCATAAAGTTTATTTTACCCATGAAGGATATTCATTTTTCATATTTCTAGTTTGAAGGGGGTGTACCTCTCTCAGCCATACAGTATATAGAAGGCATAGTGTGTGCCACATCTCCCAGATCATCTTCCTCTATCAATCATACAGTATATAGACGGTATAGTGTATGCTACATCTCCCAGATCAGGTGTCCATACTATGTCATGTGTGTTTAAAGTTTTGCATCTACAGTGAAATGGAAAGGTGAAATACATTTTAAAATGAATTCATTTTGCATATTTACAATTATCAATAAAGTTCCTAACAAAAATCCATAATACACAGTAGAACAGCGATTCACACATCATTTATAGACCCAGCGACTGGGAATGATACCTTCTAAATTCAGACTGTAACAGATAAAAGAGAATAAACATTCAGACCAAAAATGACCTTTGCCACTTAGGCCTCAGATCACCTAAAAAGTGAGAAATATACATATAAATAACTGCTAATCTTTATTTTTTACATGAGATGTTTGGATCCATTATTACCCATTTATAAAAAAAACAAGAGATGTGTGCAGTCGTATGTAGCCTCTCTTGCCAGCGTAGGATTTCGATGTTTTCCCATATTGTGCTAGACAAAAACTGTAGAGGATATGCATACTGATTGAATACAAGCCTCAGCTAAACATTTTCATAAATAAAGGGGTATTCCCAAATCATAAAATGATGGCATATCTCTACGACCATCAGTGGGGGTCCTACCTCTAGGACATAATGACACTTTCGCAGAGTTTCACGCTAAGCTGCACCCAGCCACCCACATGCACAGCTCCATTCAAGTGAATGGGGGGTGCTGGAGTACCCTGCACAGCCAGGTGGCCAGGAGCACCACTGGGCAGGAAAAAAATTGTGAAGAGGCGCAGGGCTAAATTAGTGCTGCAGTCCGTTTAGTCTCCCAGATGTCAGACCCCATGATCAATTTTCAAGATGGAAATATCCCTTTATTACAATATATTTGTAGTCACTTTCACATAGTAAAATACAGAATGAAATGGCATACATAACTATAACCAAGGAAGCTAAACAGAATACTTACGGAATATTTACCGAGCCTTACACATTACATCAGACACTTCAGAAAATAAGGTGCATGTCGGGAACTGCACTATTCGTCTAACAGAATAGTTGGGGAAAGCCAAAGGGCCCCAGGACTTTAAAAAAGCACCACAGCCCCTATGATTTAAGAGAAGGTGCAGGTTGGAGCACATGGACCCAGGACAAAAAAATGATTAAGACTGGATTGTCTCTTTAAATGTGACTTCCCAGGAAAGACATTTATCGCATAACCACAGTCTAATAGGTGAGGATCCCACCTATTGTGAGAACCGTTACCCCTGGAACATCAACCTACCTCGTGAGGAGGCCACTAGTCAAAGGTATCATCCAGGCAAAGACTGAACAGAGAGATAGATGCAAATGTCTATGGCTCTCTCCATTCTAGTCTATAGAAATATCAGGGTCAGCTTGCTACAGGGAGCTGCCACATCACCACAAATATTAATATCCTGTGTTTGGGTCTGTCTGAAAAAGCAGTGAGAGCCTCAGAATGTCTTTCTAAGGAAGTCACTGATGCGCCTTTTCTATGCCAACCTTGCATTAATGTAAACAGGCAGGGTGCGATTTCATATTGGATCTTTCATTAAAATGTGGAAAGAATTTGACACTGTGTAAATGTGACATAAAAATGGTCCACTGAGATAGTACTAAATGTTAAAATGTCAAGATTGAAGAAAAAGGGTAGATAAAAGAAGTACCTGGGTTAACGAAGAACATCTTAGTTCTACTTCCTAGAACAGCTATGGATGTGTGAAGGCTGGAAAGTGAAAAATGTTTGTCCTGAAAACTATTTTAATATTCTTAATGCCAGGTAGACCTCCTGGTGTATGAGCGTGGAATGAGCCAGGCTGGATTTAAGCAAGTCCAAATCCTATGTGCAGAACTGAATGCCAACCTCCTGTTCACAAATGGAGCTCGACTAGAAAAAGCTGGTCTTCAATTTGATGGTAGGAGCACTCTGAATGGTGGGAGCAGGCTGTCGGGAGGCAGCTTTGGCTTTGCTTGCTTGGTTAGCTCGGATGGCACTCTCCAGCCGGGCCTTCAGTTCTGGAGCAGCTCCCATTACAGTTTTAAAAGCGTGTGGATAAAGAGGGCCAATGCGCATCAAATCCTGCAGTGCAAACTCATGGAGATCCTTTGACGAGGGAGACGCAGAGCTAAATGTATTGACATCAAGCAAGTAAGAAATTAAAGTAGGAACCAGGAGGGCGAGCAGCTGGACTCCTGAAATAGAAAATGATGCAGATTAGATCATACAGAAATTCTGCAACATATGGAACTTGGCATTAAGCACTGAAAGCAAACCCAATACATTTAAGGAGTTGTGCACTGGTCATGATACTGATGACCTATCCTCAGGATAGGTCGTTAAAGGGGTTATCCGAGATGGGCCGCCATCCTATGTGGCTACCACTTCCAGGATCTCCTGCCATACACTGGGCACGTGATCACAGCCTGGGATTACAACCTGCAGCTCTCACGCATGCACTGTGGGTTCTAACCCTAGGTTAGACTCCTGACACCCTCGCCAATCTGCTGTTTAGGATGAACAACTGTAATTACTCTGTACCTCCTCTACAATCTACACAGATAAACACTGAATAGGATGCGGCGCTCACACAAGCTCTGCAGCCTCTTCAAATAGCTGACTAGTGAAAGTGTTGGGAGCCAAACCCTCAACAGTCTGATATTGATGACCTACCCAGAACATAACCCATCAATAGTATGACACTGCACTACCCCTTTACGTTAGACAGTTTCCCAGTCTAATTATTTGGAAGAGCCGTCAAAAATAACGTGGAATGTGCCAAAGTGTGTATTATGTCATGCAGCCAAGAACATGTCAAAAAATGTATGCGTTTTTACCATTATTTGTTGTGGTTCCACAAGTGGAGGTCAGAAAAACGGCTCAAATCACTATAAAAATGGATGAAGTTTTTGCTGTGTGGTTGTGGACCCTATGGCAAAAACTGTGGCACAACTGCAGCGTATCAATACACCTGTAATAATAATATTCCATGAAAATTCTTTATCTCCTATCCTATAAAATAATGGTCCAATCCTGAGCTCCGTAATTTATTATTTATTCTGTGGATTGATGATAAAGAATTTTTGTGGAATAATCCCTTTAAGAATGAGTCCATTACACATGGCACATAAAGATTGGCAGAATATTTTCCTTCCATTGTGACATACTGTGTGCCAGGCTATCAGACACTTAGTTGTCACTCCATCAGATCTCTATAAACATTATACATTTTTTATAAAATTAAGAAAATGGAGTGAGAAAGATCCTTCCAACTACAAATTTTGTATGCCTGGGGTGGAATGATTTACTCACGGTTCTTCTCTTCTCCCAAAGCAACCAGTCTTTCCAGAACTTTTATCCCTTCCTGTACTGCCAGCAGCTCAGAGTTGTTACTTGGTCTCTTCTTTTCAACAGCTTTGAGATTCTCCACCATGATGGGTGCCAGTGCGTGAATATACGGAGTAGAAATTGCACGATTGGAATGTTGAAAAACTGACAACAGCAGCTGGTAAGCTTTAGCTTGAACCTGTGAAGCCAGAAGAGTATTCATTTACTATTGCTTTAATTGATTTATTTTAAATATCTAACTAAAGAAAAAGAGGAATGACAGGAGCCGAAAGCAAAACAATAAGGAGATATTGAGGATGACTAGTGTTGAGCGAACTTTGTGTTTCAAGTTCGGCGTACAAGTTTTGGGTTATCTAAGAACTCTGTTATGGATTCTGTTACCATGGACCATAAGCTATGGTCTGTGGTAGCGAAATCCATAGCGGAATTCTTAGATAACCCGAACCCCGTACTCTGAACTTGAAACAAAGTTCGTTCATCCCTAGTGATGACAGAGCATCTGGAGTGCTCAGCACATGTCTTCGGCTCACTGTGTACCACAGACTTGCATGGTGTGGGGACATGCATACTTGGCCACTGCTGAATGCACCTCCTCCACACCATGGCCATCAAGAGGTGGAGGTCGTCAGACCCTGGCCATCCAAGCAATTATCATTTCTGTTTTGAATAGGTGATAAATGTTAAGGCAAAATTCACACAGAATTTTGTAGGACAGTTTGAAACTGTAAAACCAAAAATGTTCATACATCTATTATAGACTGCCGTTAAAAACATTCACTATGTGGTATATGTTTTTTCATTGTATATATCGAAATTAAAAAGCATGGTTGGGGCTGAGAGATCCCGATGTATACTGGCCCAGCTTACAATATGCCAAAAGGACACACTTTTGGCCATTTATGTTTATAGGAACACCAGCATGTATGTCACGTTTTCCTTCCATACAATGTACGCTGACCATGCACCACATAAGTGGTGTGAATTGAGGCTGTTAGTGGGAAAACACTCTAAAGTTGGACTCCTCTTCTGTTTTTGAAGTTTTTGTGCCTCCCTGCATCTTTGCTGTGAAGCCATGGTGAAATAGATTTACAGTATATTGTTTCTCAATAATGGAAAGAAAAACCCATAAAACTGTCACCTTTAATGACAAACATCTTGGAGAGAATTTATTAAGCCAATGCACATCAGAATTTTGGCTTCAAAATAGGGCTCTGAAACTTTTTGGGCTTATTTGCACAAAAAAAACCTTGGGAAACTTAGCATGTTTACAGCATTTGTTCCAATTTTGAGCGATGGGAAAGCAGGCATGGTTAACCTATTGGGTTGACGTATAGGGGTTCCCCGGGGCTTTGAATAAATTCAGGTTTTCAGATTACCTGTGGAGGGAAGATTGTTTCATCACCACTTAACATTCTGTCGTATCACTGATTCTGCAATCTGGACTGTGCCCACACAACCCCCTGACTGGCTGCGGTATCTTCCACTGATGTCTCGACTGGCTCTGCTCCACGTCTTACTGTTTAGCCGCTTGTACATTATGAAGCTGAACATGAAGACACAGGAGCAGATCTGGTCGTGGCATTAGCAGAAGAGGCCGCAGCCACTCAGGCATTCACGTGAACACAAACAAGACTGCAAAAATGGTGCAACGGTGATGTTCTCACAAAGAGAAACAAGATAAAATATTGTAATTTAATAGCTTTTAATGGCTAACTAAAATAAATGTTATAAGGAAGCTTTTGAGACTCTGAAGTCCCTTCTTAAGGCTAGATATCTCTAAAGAATCATAGATATACACAGGAAAGAACAGAGAGGTGGAGTAATACATTGCAAATGGTCTTGGAGAAAGAGTCCTTAAAGGGGTATTCCCATCTCACAAATGTAGTTTGTATAGTTAGATATAGCCATACCAATATTATTACTAATAGAATGTATTTATATAAAATGTACCGTTTAGAAGATTTACCTATTTGTATATCCATTGTCCCACACACATCAGTCAGGCCGTTGCCCCTAGTTACGACCACCGTGGCCATGTAGTAGTGGTGGCCGGCTTGTTCTTGTTCAAACCCGCTCTGAGGTAACTGCTGTATTGTGAACGCACATTGCATCAGCATGCGCAGACACATCTTAGGGTACTTTCACATCTGTGTTCTGGACGCTACCAGTCCAAAACGCAAAGGTCAGGATCCGTCCAAAACATAGACTTTATAAACGGATCCTGCTCCATAGAGATAAATTGATCTTGGAACAGGATCCGTTTCTCTGCGTTTTGGAAGCGCAGACAAAAATGCTACAACCCTAAGATGTGTCTCCTCATGCAATGTGCGTTCACAATACAGCGGTTACCTCAGAGCGGGTTTAAAAAGGAGCAAGCCGGCCACCACTACTACATGGCCACGGTGGTCGTAACCAGGGGCAACGGCCTGACTGATGTGTGTGGGACAATGCCTATACAAATAGGGAAATCTTCTAAACGGTACATTTTATATAAATACTTTCTATTAGTAAAAATATTGGTATGGCTATATCTAACTATACAAACTACATTTGTGAGATGGGAATACCCCTTTAATTTGTTTACAGATAAGCTGTGTGAAAATCTTAAGTTTAGAGAGGAGATGACCCCCTCTTTCTCCTCAGATGTTGTAGCAGGCCACAAAACCTTGAGACAAATTCAATCCTGTGTTAACTGTACCAAAGACAGTCATAAATTTGTATTCCCAAACTCCTCTATACCTTTGCACTTTGAAATGACCCTTTAATATTAATACTTGGAGGTCTGTAATACGATGGCCAGGATCACCAAAATGTTTAGCAATAGGGAAAGTTGTCTTTTTCTCCTTTATAGAATGGCGGTGGGACCTTATCCTCGCCATAAGTATCTGCCCAGTTGTTTTGTTTTTTCTGTTACGGCATTCACCAGACAGGAATTTTTAAAAAAAAAACACATTTTAATAGTTCAGACTTTTTCGGATGGGGCAATATCTAATATGTTTATTTTTGTATTGTTAATATATTTCTATATGTAAAATTGGGAAAGGGGGTGAAACTTTTAGTATTTTGATGGTTTATTTATTTCCTTTTTTCAATTTTTAAATAACTATTAGACCCCTTTAGGGGCCTCGTACATGAGATCTTTTGATCCCCTCTCCTATTCAACCTAATCGAGATCTATTAGGGTTAGTAGGATTTTTACACCGTGCATAGCTCAGCATGGAGAATGCCATGACAGGCGTGGTCCACGCTGCCATGGCAACCGATTGGAGCCCCACAATTTCACTGCGGGGGGCTCTGATCGGAAAGCAGAGGGAACCGCATCCCTTTGCTTTCACCCACAGATGCCGCGATCAGCGTCCTTAGTGACCCCACACAGTAGAATGCTCCTTTAGTGCCTTCCTTACAGTAATGCTGCCCCCCTTACAATACAGCTGCCCACATGAACAAGTGCTGTGTTCTGTAGTGAAGTATAGAGCACAGTGCTTCACCATGTAACTGAGACTCAGCTGCGAAAATAAATGTTTTCTTTGCTGTTATGTAATTGGTTACAGCATGCAGATACCCATTCCCTCACTGCAAACTTGCTTCAAAAGTATATGATTTCAGAAAGTGGATTAGAAGCCCATGCTTGTGGTTTTGGCATGTATAAAATAGTGAAAGTAAAAGGATCCTTGTTTTATAAACTTACCCCAGGGTCACTGGATGTAATGGCTGCTTTGAACTTGTTTATACACCCAGTCTGTAATGACTGCACACCGATGATCTCTGAGCTTGCGGACAACAGGAAAAGTACAACAGCCGTCAGTATGCTGACTTCATCCAGTTTGGAGTCACCTTGAGTACAGAAAACATGAAAGGCTTACTTGTTACAGAGTCACACTAAAAAATAGAAGGATAACTAAAGAAAACATAAAAGCTAAAATTAGGAAGGCTACAAATTAAAGAGGTATTCCCATTTTGTAAAGTGAGGGAATATCGCAAGGAGGTGGGAGCTGCGCTGATATAATGCTGCATCCCCTTCTAAGTTTTCCCTGCAGAGCAGCGCTCTTGGTCACCCAAAGGTGTATGGAGCTGCAATTTACTGTACAGTGGTTGGCTGGGATCGCTGCTGTGCAGAGAAACAGTGAAGGGGGCACAACGCTATTCAAGCACCGCAGTCCATTCATTTGCAGAATAGGAATATCTCTTTAAAGGGGTTGTCTAGGTTTACCAAGGTACGATTCAGCCCAGGGTAATTGCTCCGATGCTCCACTCAAAGGGGCTGCCTGGGTGAAGAAGGGGATATGTCCGGGTTCAGCTCTGAACCCCGACAACCCCCTTTAAGGGATATTCCCATCCTACAAATGAATGGACTACAGTGCTTGTATAGTGTTGTGCCCCCTTCACTTTTTCTCTTTACAGAAGCCACCCACTGTACAGGAAATTGTAGCTGCAAAAGCGCTGCTCTGCTCATGAATAATCTGCTTATCTGTGGATGCGCAATGCCACCACTGGTGGCCCCGATTTCTTACCTGTCTGTGGATACTCCAACACAGATGCTAAAGTGCTACGTATTAGGTCAGTCCACCTCTTCCGGGTTTTTTCTGTCTTGGCCAGTGGAGAAGTGACAATGGTTTTTGTCGCTTGTAAGCAGGCACTGACCGGTAATGGCATCTGATTATCTGAAGACTTTATTGCAGTCTCCTTCAAGACTTTAGTGACCAAGTAAAGAATGGTAGGCAGTATGGTCATACAACCTGCAAAAAAAAAAAAAAAAAAACAATTTAATTGAAATGGAGGGTGGTATATGTATTCTTCATAAAGTGATCATGCCTAAAGATTTTTAATCTGTGGAAGAGTCAGGCTTTCAAAAGACGCCCGGGGCTTTACTGCTCGGCAGTCAGTTATTTTGCATGTGTTTTTAGGTGACACTGCCTAGCAACTTTAGCCCTATACTGGTGATCATTAGGCAAAGCTAAATGTCACTGAAAGAATGTTAAATTACAGGTCACTATTGCTCACAGATCAGACGACAGAAAAATACCTGGATGCAGCCATGTGATCCATCAGCCGGCTGGGTACATAATATTTGGCACATACTCTCTTTTGCATGTCCAAAGCAATCAGGGAGCTGTTCAGAAAGTCAAACAGGAACCATGTGCTTGTTTCTACAAAGGCTACCAGTAAATGCCATTACTAAAAGAGGCCTGTTTACATAACAGATCCTGTGTATGTATATAAAATATCTAAAGATTCTGGGATATAGCGGCCTAAGTACCATCTCAACGCACTGATACTCATGGATTGAAGGAGGGATCGGGAATTAAAGGGGACAACCACCTTAAATATCCAGATGTTTCCCCGTTTCCCTCTCTCATGCACGCTTAGCCTGGCCTAAAATGCATGCGTTCTCAATAGGGAGAGGAGAATATTATTATTTTACTCATTTCTATAGCGCTGACCAGGGCTGGACCAACTCAGACTCCAAAAATATATAATAAATTGGTACAGTTAGTTCAATGCAGTATGTGCTGAATATATTTTCATAAGAATTTGGGAAAATGATGAAATGTCCTATGTCTGTTCTATTCCTGATCTAAGGGTCTAGGCTTTTAGTTGATATGAATGTGTGCTGCCCTTTATGTAGATGCTCAGTAGTGAAGCTCCTCCTCTAGAGATCAGAGGGAAAAGGCACTGGGAAGGAATGGCTGCACTCATCTCAGATCTGCTAGAGAAAACAGTTAAAAGAAGACATTTTCTAACTACATTGGTCAGTCATGAACTATAGACAGTTCAGGTCTCTCACTGCACACAGATTTCTTTGGTAACCTGCAGACCAGAAAGACTGTTATCTGATTGGCTGAGAGCAGAAGTGACCTCACCCCCACGGAGTGATGGGACTGAGCTCTGAGTGAGATTACCTGCAGAAAGCAAAAGGTCCAAGTGTTGTGAGGACTGAGAAGCATGGCTTTAGGCTACTTTCACACTAGTGTTTTTATTCTCCGGTATTGAGTTCCGTCATAGGGGCTCAATACCGGAAAAAAATGCTTCCGTTTTGTCCCCATTCATTGTCAATGGGGACAAAACTGAACTGAAGACAACGGAATGCTCCTAAAAGCATTCCGTTCCGGCTTCAGACCGGAGAGAAAACCGCAGCATGCTGTGGTTTTCTCTCCGGTCCAGGCATCCACACCAAAACGGATCCGGAATGACCCCCAATGCAAGTCAATGGGGACGGATCCGTTTGGTGTGACACACCAGTTATCCAGATCTGTCCTCCATTGACTTGGGGGTCATTCCGGATCTGGCTACACATATACAGAGATACATACAGACAGACATACATACATACTCACACATACACACAAACACATACATACTCACATACTCCAGGCAGGGACGCCGGCAGCATGTCTTCACGCGCCTCCTGCGCGCAGCTATGACGTTTCCCCACTGCGCCCAGCAGAGGGCGCTGTGGGGAATCGTCATCACTGCGCGCAAGAGGCGCGTTAAGACGTGCTGCCGGCGTCCCTGGCTGGAATATGTAAGTATGTATGTATGTATGTATGTGTGTGTATGTATGTTCTCTGTGTCTTGTTCCAATGTCTGTGTCAACATGTGTGGGGCCGGAGCGCTGCTCCGGCTCCACACATGTATCAGCGGCAGCACGGATCCGTCGGCACCCTTTAGCTGCCGAATCCGTGGTGCCGCTAGTGTGAAAGAGGCCTTACCTGTAATTGTGTTAGAGATCACAATCTCCTGCTCTGTCAGAGTAAGTTAATATATGCTAATAACTGCTGGAGACCCCCCTTCTGCAGTCTGAGGAGACAGAGTGAGTGCAAACTGTCTGTCAGCAAGTGAATCAACCTGCTAAGAAAACCCCTTTAAGGCAAGTACTTCTAAGCATATCTAAACTTTCAATGAACTGTGTATAAAGCAATTGTCCAGTGCATGTATGCTTTATGTTTTAGTTTGCTTTCCTCTGAGCTCATGTTTGGAGATGTTAGCTGCTCTGATAGATTCTATATGCTATACATAGAATATAAGGGGGAAAACTGTTTTCTAACATCTCAAATTCAGAAAATACAGAAACACACATGTGAAAAAGTACTATAGGTGTAGAAGCCATTGCCAAGCCTTTGTTATCTAGCACTTCTAGTAGTTTCACTTTCTAGACTGTGAAGCAGTATGATGGAAAACACCTAGGGCCTTATGTATAAAAACTGTCTAGGTGTAGAAGTTTCTTTGTTGCCAATAGAAACCAATCAGAGCTCCCCTTTCATTTCATATAGTGCTCTGGAGAAATGAAAGGGGAGCTCTGATTGGTTGCTATGGGCAACAAAGAAAGTCTTAGCCCTAGACAGTTTTCATACATCAGGCCCTTAGTGAGCTCTACCCAGAGAAAAACCCGAGTAAAGATATCTAGTAAAACATATATTACAAACTTTTTTTGTCATGACATATCTGTACTATTGATTTATGAAAAGTTTGTTTAAAGTTATCGCTTAAACATGCGCCATGTATGAGGGAGTTGGAGTAAGGGGAAATTGAGGAGTCGGAGTTGGAGTTGGGGCTTTGGCTCACTGACTCCACAGCCCTGGCGCTGACATATTCTACAGCACTTTCAGACATTAGCATCACTAAGCAGCTGTCCAATACCTCTGGTGGCTTATTTCCCATAAGAACAAGGGATAAGGCATACTAAAATCCAACATACCCAATCTTTCTTTCCCACTGCCCCGACAAGCGCCATTGAGGGAGAGTTGGGACAACCCCATACACAATAGAGGATTGTCGGGTTTGGACAAGCATTAAGGAACTGGTAGATATCAAGGCAGACAAACTATTCAATGTGCCACAAATCTGATTATTATTTTAGTTTATACTTAAGGTGAAAGATCTTGAAGCAGCTACCTGTTGGTGAACACAAAGGAGGCAGATCAGCTAGAATGGTCACTGTAGATGCTACAAGCCGTGTACTCTCTTCCGATAGCTGCTGATGCTTGCTGAGAACATGACTTGGGGAGTCGGACACCTTGGAGCTGAGCTGTGGCAAGTGTCGTACCAGGATGAACATCAGGAGCTCCATCGCAGCAAAGACAAGGGACTTTCCTGGGATCAAGCCACCACTTTCTTCACCTTCACCCAAGACTACCTGTGTTTCCTTTTCACTTGTGTCATCTTTATCTGTAGAAAAACATTTGGGAAATGACTTTACTAGTAGGGTTTATTGTCATATTATTAATTAGGCAATAATAACAATATTAGTAACCTTACTTTGGGCATTTCTCTGTTCCTGTAATTTGTCGTTTGCTGCTCGCACAATTTGCTGCACCACGCTGGTGACTAGCAGTTGAACAGATGTTGGGTTACAGGTCAGTAGTAAGCGATGTAAGACATTTAGAAGTTCCACTCCAATCACCTAGAGAAGAAGACATAATGGTTTCAGATGCCGAGATGAGAATATGTATGTAACATTCGGATATACCACTAGTGTAGATGCCGATAGGAGCCAAGTGTATACGACATAGTCCTATGGACTTGATGGACTTATGTCTTTTTTCAACCGTATTAACTATGTAACTATAGTCTAACTTACAGTAGAGATGGTAAAGTAGGTAGAGGATCATCCAATAGATGGAGTCATCTTAGGTCTTTCAAGCAGGACTACAAATCAGTGATTGTTTTTGGTGAACTTGATAGGGGTTATCCAGTTTGTCTTATTATAAGAGATGCTTTATGCAAGCTAAGTACATTTAACTCTGCAAAGCATGCAAGGTAGGGTATATTTCAATATGGGTGATCAATTCACTAAGCCTGCAGATAAACTGTATACTTAGACTGTCTAGACCTGCACCAGATTTATCACAGGGTTCATTCTGGATTATAAATGTGGTGCAAGGATGAACCCTTTTGTTTAGCTTTATACAAACTATTAGTTGACTTACTTTGAGACAGAACTCTACCTCAGAATTGTGGCACAAATGATTGCATCTTAGACTACACCCCCATTCACATGAAGCCTCACCCTTTTCTGCTAAGCCTCCACCCCTTTCAAGCAAATCAAAAAATTGTCAAACCCCTAGTTGTGCCAAAATTGTAGAATTTGAGCCACTTTTTAGACAGATTTTAGACAGGTTGAAACTCAGCCAGTTGGATCTTTGCCTCCCTCAGTAAGAGACATGGGAGGCCTTTTGTGACTGAGACACAGGGAAAAAGCAATGGATTAAAAAAATTATTTAAATGTACCTGGTCTTCTGCTATGTGACTCCTAGCAAATGATGACTCCAAAAGAATATGCAGAGCCTGAAGGCAAGCCGTGACATGTTCAACGGGTTCCTCAGGTCGAGGTGCACAGAAGAACTGAATGCTGATACCTGATGATATATAAAGGATGTTAATGATCAGATAGGGTCTCCGACTGTTGATGTATGTTGTATGACCTATCCTCAGGACACCCTGGACCCCTGCTGATCAACTGTTTGAAGCTGAGGTGCTCCTGTGAGCTCCGCGGCCTTCTCTCAGCTTACCCTAGGCCAGTGACGTCAGTGTCATCGGTCACATGGCCTAGGCGCAGCTCAGTCCCATTCAATTAAATGGGGCTGAGCTGCAATACCAAGCACAGCAGCTAGACAATGTACGTCACTGTGCTTGGTAAGCTGTGAGGAGTTTACGTCACTCACTGGAGCGCCGTGGCCTCCTCAAAGAGCTCATCAGCGAGGGTCCTTGGAGTCAGAACCCCCACTGTTCAGATACTAATCATCTATCTTGTAGATAAGTCATCAGTATAAAACCATCAGAAAACACACAAAAAAAACAAAAAAAAACAGGATCAGCTCACCTGCATCTTGAAATGGTGCTCTATTATAGGGCTGGTTCCCCGGATTAGCAGACAAAGACATGGGAATGTTCAGCATTTGTAAAAATGTAAAAAGTCTTTATTTCATCAGAACATGTAGACAAAATTAAAAACGTTTCTTATGTTTCTTCGGCTTATGCATGTCTGGTGGGAAAAAAATACCCTTCATCAGGCTAGGACAAAGGGTTTGTTTTTCACCAGACATGCATAAGAAACGTTGTTTTTAATTTTGTATACATGTCCCGAGAGGAATTAAAGCCTGTTTTTAGATTTTACGAGTGAAGAACATTTCCATGTTTTAGTTGAAAAAACCCTTTAACATTGGCTCTACTGTATGTTGATTTCTATTTAGTTTTTTATTGCAGCTTTATGTTGTGCTTTTTAACCCTTTGGCGCATTTCGACGTAACTGTACGTCCAAAGTGCAAGTAAGTTGCGGCATTTGGACGCGCAGTTACGTCCAAACTGCTTACCGGGACTGTGACACTATAAAGTGTCACAGCCCCGGAGTCTCCGCTCTCCCGGAGAGCAGAGACCTCGGGGAAGCCGGCAAGGGACCAATCAGAGTGGTCCCTTGCCAGCAAGCGCTCCGATTGGTTAGTCTCTGCAGACTAACCAATCGGAGCGCTTCAGTGCTAAAATGCCGGTTTCAGGCTGATATCTCCACTCTGGAGATCGCAGCCTGAAACCAGGTAAGATGTCCGTGCCCCCACACAGCCCCCCCCTTGTAGTGCCCCCCTCGTGCCTCCGTTGCCCCCCGGTTCTGCCCCCTCCTGCGCTGTATTAAATGATGGCAGCGGCTCAGGATCGGAGCCGCTGCCATCAACAGAGAGTGTGAGCTGTAATTACAGCTCACACTCTGCTGCTACAGCTGAAATCGGTGCTGGCACCGATTTCAGCTGTTTAACCCCATAGATGCTGCGGTCAGTAGCCGCCCGCAGCATCCATGGGGTTAAGAGGGAGGGAGCTCCCTCTCTCTGCCATCGGGCCGCCGCTGCTGCAATGGCAGCGGCCCGATGGTTACCATGGCAACCGAACGCTTTACCAAAGCGCCCTGGGTGCCATGTACCTCAGGGTCTGATCAGCCTTAGTGTAACACTGATACAGTGCATTGCAATAGATGACTATTGCAATGCACTGTATAGCCATCAAGCCCACTGGATCTTCAAGATCCAAATGGGTCTTGATAAATAAAAAAAAATGTAAAAAGTAAAAAAAAAAGTGTAAAAAGGAAAGTAAAAAAAGTAAAAAAAAAGTTAAAAAAAGCGCCCTTTTTCCCCAAATGAAGTAAAAAAAAAGTAAAAAAAAAAAAAAGAAAAAGTACACATATTAGGTATTGCCGCGTCCGTATCGACCGGCTCTATAAAAGCATCACATGGTCCACCCCGCCAGGTGTACGCAAAATTAAAAAAAAAAAAAAGCTATACCAAAACAGCCATTTTCTGTCATCTTGCCACACAAAAAGTATAATAGCAGGCGATCAAAAAGGCGTATTTACCCCAAAATGGTACCAATCAAACCGTCATCTCGTCCCGCAAAAAATGAGCCCCTATCTGAGACAATCGCCCAAAAAATAAAAAAACTACAGCTCTCTGACTATGGAGATACTAAAACATGATTTTTTTTGTTTCAAAAATGATATTATTGTGTAAAATTTAAATAAATAAAAATAAGTATACATTTTAGGTATCGCCACGTCCGTAACAACCTGCTCTACTAAAATATCACATGATCTCTCCCCTCAGGTGAACACCGTAAAAAATAAAAAATAAAAACTGTCTAAAAAAAGCCATTTTTTGTCACATTTCATCACAAAAAATGTAATATCAGGCGATCAAAAAAGCAAATGCCCCCAAAAATAGTACCAATCTAACCGTCATCTCATACCGCAAAAAATGAGCCCCTACCTGAGACAATCGTCCAAAAAATAAAAAAACTACAGCTCTCTGACTATGGAGACATTAAAACATGATTTTTTTGTGCTTCAAAAATATTGTGTAAAACTTAAATAAATTAAAAAAAGTATACATATTAGATATTGCCGCGTCCGTAACAACCTGCTCTATAAAAATATCACACGATCTAACCTGTCAGTTTTTGTTACCTTGCCTCACAAAAAGTGTAATATAAAGCTACCAAAAATCGTATGTACCCTAAAATAGTACTAAGAAAACTGCCAACTTATCCCGTAGTTTCCAAAATGGGGTCAGTTTTTTGGAGTTTCCTACTCTAGGGGTGCATCAAATGTGACATGGCAACTTAAAATTTTTCCAGTGAAATCTGCCCTGGCATTCCTTTCCTTCTGCGCCCTGCCGTGTGCCTGTACAGCAGTTTATGATCACAAATGGGGCATTTCTGTAAACTACAGAATCAGGGTAATAATTATTGAGTTTTGTTTGGCAGTTAACCCTTGCTTTATTCTCGGAATAAAATGATTTAAATGGAAAATCTGCCAAAAAAGTGAAATTCGGAAATTTTGGCTACATTTTCCTTTAATTCTTATGGAACACCTAAAGGGTTAATAACGTTTGTAAAATCAGTTTTGAAATACCTTGAGGGGTGTAGTTTCTAAAATGGGGTCATTTTTGGGTGGTTTCTATGATGGAAGCCTCACAAAGTGACTTCAGACCTGAACTGGTCCTTAAAAAGTGGGTTTTGGAAATTTTGTGAAAAATTTCAAGATTTGCTTCTAAATTTCTAAGCCTTCTAACATCCCAAAAAAATAAAATGTAATTTTCAAAATGATCCAAACCTGAAGTAGACACATAGGGAATGTAAAGTAATAACTATTTTTGGAGGTATTACTATGTATTTTAAAAGTAGAGAAATTGACATTTGGAAATTTGCAAATTTTTCAAAATTTTTGGTAAATTTGGTATTTTTTTATAAATAAGAATGAAATATTTTGACTCAAATTTACCACTGTCATGAAGTACAATATGTGACGAGAAAACAATCTCAGAATGGCCTGGATAAGTAAAAGCGTTCCAAAGTTATTACCACATAAAGTGACATATGTCAGATTTGAAAAATGGGGCTCCGGCATTTGGTCCAAACTGGCTGTCGCTTGAAGGAGTTAAAGAAACATTTTGATTTTGCTGTGAAAAACCACAGCAGTATCAGAGGCAAAAACAACCTATAGGAATGACTCCAGAGGAAAGTTGTACCCTATTAAAAAATAATAATCTCTGCAATATACTGTCTTTTCAAGTTCTCTTTGTCCACATGAGAGAGGCTGCTGCAGGGCAAGATAGAACTATGGACGTCATGTCATTGTGTTGCTTTACTAACATGGGGTAGGACGCCTGCGGTGGCAAAGTTAAGGGAATTCTAAGTACAGTGCAAAGTTTATTACATGTGGGATAATGATATAGGAGCATTAAATGCCACCCACCTAATATCAGATGCATTCTGTCTTTGTTAAGCTCCATAAGTGACTTAGGGCTGGGTGGTGTTCCCGGTGGCTGGTTTAGCGCTACGGTGGGGTTACGTTTCTGAGAGCCTGTCATGGTTGCCTCATCTGCAGTCTGTGAATTATTAAAGCCAGTGGAGTTGAGCCAGAGGGCCACAGCATGTAGTATAGGTGCCCAGGAGTTGCGGTAATGTAACCGAGCTGTATCAATTGTTTCAGGGGTGTAAAATGCTCCACCTGTTAAGAGAAATGCAGAAAATGAAGAAAATTAAAAAGGTTTATTACATAGAAAGACAATGTTTTATCTACTAAACAATGACAAAAATGATATGGGAAAGTTGTAGTTACAGCATAACCATGATAAAAAGTTCATATAGACATGTACGTTATCCAGAACTATACATTAATAACCACAGGTGCATGGGAGGACACTTACCATCTGGTGGAAGCTGGCTGGCAAACTCCTGTGGCAAGGTGAGCAGAGCATAGTCTTTCAACACGGCCAGCCACAACCGGCTAAGCGTTGGCAAAGCTGATTCAACTAAGGATATGAGGCTATCAGGAGGAAGTTCATCTGTGGTACCATAATCATCATCTTCATCGTCATTTGTCTTGATGGCTTTGCTGGGCTTACTGTCTGCTTCATTTTTAATAGTCATCGCCACCACATAGACCTATGATTGAAAATATATTATAATGTTTGAACAATGTATTGGTTCACAGCATCCCGTGAAAATATTAAATTCTTTTTACAGTTCTCATATACACAAATATTAAAATATATCTAATATAAACCACTTTCCTGCAAACAAAGGGGCTATCCGATAATATATATTGATGACCCATCCTCAGGCCCCCGCCGATCAGTTATTAGAACTCATTGAGCGCAGTGGCCTCTGCTTAGGCCATGTGACGTCACTGTACATCAGTCACATGGCCTAGTTGCAGCCCAGGCACACTGAAGTGAACGGGGTTGAGCTGCAATACCAAGCACAACCGCTATACAATGTACGGCGCTGTGCTTAGAAAGCTGCCGGAACCCGCTGCGCTATGAGACTTTTGAAAATAGCCAAGTAACTGCGATCGGCTATTTTCCTGTGGATATGTCATATATGGGACAATCCCTTTAACCTGATACCCATTGAGATCCCAATCCTGTATTGTGACAGGGAACTGAAAAAATAAAAAAAATCATTTAGTATCATTTACTTGTTACTAAAAGTAACGGGGGAAGTTATTAAAGGGAATCTGTCAGTTGTGCTGACCATGCTAAAATGCTGACAACACTAGGTAGGGGGCTGGAGAAAGCAGTACAAACATACATTTTGTGGAGTTTTCTTTTAAATTACCATGAGTATTGTGAATATGAAGTTTTATTCCACAGAAGGTATGTTTGTCCTGCGCTCACTAGCTAGTTCTGTCAACAGTTTAGAATGGTTAAAACTGCTGGCAGATTGTCTTTGAGGGCTAAGTGTCATAATTGTGGAGTACAAAAGTCTAACGTTTTTGTGGCATTATGCCGATTTTCTTTTTCCATTTTCCCGCCACTCCCACCTTTTTTGGTACTCTGTACTGATGAGGGTCAAAAACTTAAAAAAAGTGCACAGATCTACAGATAGGCGTCTCTGATTTGCATACTTGTTCCCTTGGAGCACTGGCTGAATAATACGTTTTCCATACACCAGTTTGTGTCTTCTTTGAGATAAAGATAGTTGTTGTTCTGAGAGGGTAGTAACGTGTTAAAGCCAATATGTCACCATGATCAACTATTAAACCAGGCATACTGCCTAGTAGGGTTGACCACTGTGACTAGAATGTGCCCTTCTTCTCTGCAATCATTATTTTACTTTTAGTTAAATGTAAATGAGGTGCTTGGAGCAACATGGGGCTGGGCTTACCTCTTCCCACTGCCACTCCCTCTCTCATTCAGAATGACAGGGTCAGACATCCTCACTGCCCCAATGCCTGGCCCTGAAATCCTGCACATGCACTAGCAAAGTGAAGATCCCATGCAGCTCTTCCTGCTCTGAGATATTCACTGCTCATGTGCCAATAGTACTGCTATGAGAGCAAGATTTCAGGGCCAGGCATTGTAGCAGTGAGGATGCCTGGTCCTATAAATCTCACTGGGAGGAGGAGTGGCAACAGGGAGAGACGGAAGTGAAGTGGTGCTCCGAGGGACTAGGCCAGTTACTAGGTACTCCAAGCACCTCATTTACATATAGCTAAAATTAAGAATTTATTTGCAGCAGTAATACTGACTGCAGAGAGAAAGGGCTTGTTTTAGTCACCATGATCAACCCTACCAGGCAATATGCCTGATAGGATAGGTTGTTTATGCTGACAGATGCTCTTTATGGGAGATATACATGTAAAACTAAAACAGAGTCTTTGCTTTTGGTACTATAGAAATGCCATATGATAATGTTTTGTTAATTTTTTCTGTTTCTCATCATGTTCCCTAAATAAGACCAAAAATTAATTAGATTTAATTTTAAGTAATATGAAAGCCCTGCGTGTCCCAAAAAATTAATAAAATGTTATTTTCCAGATCATGAACAGGTTAAATAGGAAGCTAAAAGCGTTGCAAGTACAATATGACAGAAAGGTACAATGACCTACCTCTGCCCAAGCTTTTAATACGGCTAGTTTCTCCATAGTTATGGCACTCTCACGGTACAGCTGACTGGATGACCCTTTTCCAGCCTGGGCTTTATCCAGCGAGGAAACCAAAAGGTTATGCACTCTGCGAAGATCATTCAAGTCACTGACTACTTTGCTCCCTATCCAGGTGCTACACACCTGACAAAAAGAACACAAAATGACAGCTGTAAAAAGGTTCCCAAATGACCAAGTCCTGTTAAACATATGCAGACAATATGCATCTCCATACCTGGCAGGCTTTTGCAACAATGTCTGAGGGAGTGTCTTGTGAAAAAGCAGGTCGTAAAGCAGCCCCCACCTGAGAAGAAAACAATCACTATTTTAGACACTGCACTTCACTACTACTGTTTTATATTATACTTCTGTTTTACACTACTTATGCTCCAGATTTTCTTTGCAAAGCACAGTGTGAAATCCACAACAAATCAGCATGTAAATCATGCCGAAAATTACGTACTGTGTGCATGTACCTTAACAGCACAATGCGGTCTACTGCACAGGAAATCACACATGCACTGCAGTACATACAGTAGTCCATTCTTCTGTCCCTACTGTTACAAATTACACAAATAACATCCATATTCATAGTACAATCATACAATAATGGTTTTAGAAATGTTTTCTCTTGAATTCTTTTGTAACAGCAAAAAAAAAAATTGATAAGAAAAAAAATATATTAATTTATGTCCCCTAATGGCACAAAACAAAGGTCTAATATGTCCTGGGAAAATAATTTCAAAATTGAAAAATTGGCCTGGTAAGAAGGGGGGGGGGGAAGGTATACATTGTGGTAATGAAGTCGTTAACAAGGGCTTGCCACTACTCCTGATGTCTGTTTTATTAAATACTTGTATTCCCCATAGTATAACAATTCTAAATCATCCTTTCTAAAAACTCTGTGTTGTTCCATTCCTCTGTTATTCCTATTACAAATGTATGAATCATTTGACAACTGGATGTTACCAGATGGGGGTATTTCACAGCGCACTCTCACACTGTCCAGTCAGTGCTGCCAGTGTCAGACTGTGTAGGGACACATCCCTGTGTCAAGAAAAAGAGAAACACCCAGTTGGCAATTTATTCACAAGTTTCTATGGGGAATAATAGAGGAATATCATAATGCAGAGTTATAAGAAAAGATTCTCTAGAATTGTTATTTTATGCAGAATACAAGCATTTACTAAACCAGACACGTCAGAAATGGTGACAGGTCCTCTTTAAATTCCACTCAGAAGTGACGAGAGAAGTTGCAATTGTACACTGGTTCTCAGTGTGATAATAGTCAATGACTTTTTCATTGACATGATTTAATGTGGTTTCCGGTACCAGCAAAATATTGTGTTTCCATTACAGATTGAAAGTAAAGAAAAGACACACTCCAGTTCATCCTTACATTGGCCTGATACTGTTCCAAGATTACATGTCCTGGAAACTCAGGCTCTGGAACAGCAGCAAACTTCTTAATAATATCCTCCAGGGCTTGTAAACCAGCCATCCTCAGCTGATTGCTGTGATCTGTGGCGGCCATGAATGCCATCCGAATCAGGTCAGAAAGATGTAACACCAAAAAGTCACCTACAAAATAGGTTAAACGAAAGAGGTTTCACTGAACGGTTCCATATTCAGATAATGCCTACCGATTATTGCTCTGTGCTGCTTTAAAGGGAATTTATGGGGTTCACGTATTCATAGCCTATCCTCGAGAGGAAAATCGATACCTGCTCCCCACTGCTGCACTCCAATTCCATGGCTCCTGGGTTTTCTTCACTTAGAACACCCCACCGCTGAGGTCAGTCACTGGAGTGGCTGCAGAGACATTTTATGACTTGGTCCTTGCAGAAGTTGACAGATTAGGACCGGAAATCTAGTGATGACAGTCCAGGAGCCACAGAACCAGAACGAGGTGGCGGGGAGCGGGTAACTGTAGATTTCCTCATTAGGTACCACTATGTGTGTGTATTTAAAAAAAAATCCTGAATAACCATTTTAACAGAAATTTTTATCACCGCTGATATTGCTTTATACGATATCTAGTATAAATGAGGCAGTAACTTCTTTTTTATACAAATTAACATTTCTAGCATTTCTATAGAACATAGTTCTGTATTAGAGAACATATCTTACTTTTGGGATTTTTTATTTTCAAGGTGCGGGCGGCAGCTAAGTCGAAGTGTGGTTTGTTCACATTTTCGCACAGCATGATAATTCGGCAAAGACAGTCAGCTGCAAATACACGTGTGGCCCAACGAGGGGCTACGAATGGTTTCAATTTATCATCTTCTCCCAGTGTGGTGAACATAGTGTCATCGTCCATTTCGTCCTTCTTTTCAGTCTCTTCATCCCTTCCACCGGCTACCAGGCTGGCTGTGCCCACATCTAGGAGGAGAAATTGCAACGAATCTTACTGTGGTGTGATTAATCAGTTGTAATAGATGACACTTGGAAGAAAATGTATTTATGTTATTATTATTACAACCCTTCTCCCAACATTTTTACAAAATGTACAGTATTTATTGGGGTTGTCTCACAAAAATATTCTATATTTTTCAAACCAGCACTCAGATCTGAATATTTTTTGCACCTGCAACAGAAAGGACACACCTCCTGAGCTGCAGCAGAAAGGACGCATCCCCTGAGCTGCAGCAGAAAGGACGCATCCCCCGAGCTGCCAGTTTGCAATGAATGTAGCAGAGCAATTGGAGCAATGATTGGGGAGATCTCTGGATCAATGTGAGGTATGGGGCTGGTTTTAGCTTTGTTAGGTGGAAACTGTAATTTTCATTTTTTTTAACAGGTGGAGCTTTTATTATCAGGAGTAGTGTGAATATGAGCTTTTATTCTGCCGGGTTTTGCTCCTGCAAGTGCTATGTGCAGTGCTCTCTGCATCTGAATTGTAAAGCGTTGTGGAATATGGTGATATTATTACATCTTATATTTATATAGTAGTTATTGAACTGCTTCACAGCTCCTCCCCTCTGCAACAGCTGTAAAATCAAACCAAGAGGCCATTTTTAGTGTCAGAGCAGAGGGGAAGGGCTGTAAATCAGTTGCTGTAAATGCAGAGAGTACTGCACAGTGAAGCTCTGCATCCAGGGCACTTAAAGGGGTTATCTGAGGTTGGAAATGGCCCCCCATACGCCCGGGCCCCTCACAGGCAAGTAGAATCAGTGTGAGGAGCCCAGGAGTATGGGGGTCCATATGCAACCTCAGATAACCCCTTTAAAGCACAGAATCTGGCAGAATTAAAGTTAATAGTCACACTGCTCCTGATGAACTCCACAAAAAGTATGTTTGCGCTGCTCTTCCGGCCCCTTCCTAGTGCTTGAGCAGTTCAGCATTGTTAATACTGCTAATAGATTCTCTTGTGGTATTGGTGGTGGGCTTGAGCGGATGCTGATTTTAAAGTCCAGTTTGGCTTAATGGTGTGTTATGGCTTTCAGCTTATATTTCAAATTTTTGGAACCTTCATAAACTTTGAGAAGTGTGATTACTGAATGATGAATTTCTGGTTTGTGACAGCAGATAGCGATTGGGTTTTGGAAAGGGAAATACAGGAGTAAAAATAATTAAAAAAACAAAAAACACATCTGATCTAATATTTGTAAGAAGAAAAAAAATAACATTGTCATTTAAGGAGGACTCCTCTCCTGACATGCCTGTTTGCATTCTCCATGTAATAACAATTGTGAAGCATCTATTCTTATGACTCTATGATGTGTCATTCATTTATTATTCTTGCTAGGGACACCCCCCAACTGGTAACACCCATTTGTACCTTCATTGCAAACTGCTAGAAATTCATTCATAACTGCTAGCAGGAATAATAAAGGAACGGCACAATATAGAGTCATAAAAATAGATGCAGGATAAGTAGTTACTAAAACAGACATGTCCAGAGAGGTTACGGGTCCTCCTTAACACCACAAAATCTATTATATGGTTCTAAAATGAGAGGTGGAAGAAAACATTACAATTCTATACAATTTGATAATTATAACCCATCTATCACTAATCATGAGTATAAAATGCTGTCCATGGGCAATAAAGAGTCATCACTATATGAAGATAATTTCCCGAATTACAGAATCATTTCATTTAAAGACAAATACATACCGCTAGTGGCTGCCAAGACATCTTTGCACAACAGCAGCCAATGAGACAGTTTGTCCACCGCCAATGAAGACAGCATGTGACCCAACGTGTCATGAATGTCCGAGCACAGTTTGCGGTCTGTTTCTCGGTCCAGCATTCCAAACAGAACTCCCTCCAGACCTGTATCTGTTATGTTTATATCTGCAGGGAAAAACATGATCACCGCTGTTACCTCCGAACAAATGGCGGCATTACTGATCTTAAGCACTTGAGGGACAAATGCTGTATGCTGGTAGTCCATATGAATCACAGGGACAGATTTCATTACACTGCTTAACACTTTCATAACCAGGGGATGCTTTGGTCCTTCATGCTAAGAGCAGAAATTCACCTTTTGGGATGTGCACTCCAGATTTTTTTTTTTTTTTATGGCAGCACCGCACTCAATATGACAGGGGGCAGATTACATCCTTTCCCTACCACAGCACAGGATCAGGCTCGTCAGTATGACAGTCTGATCCTCCAGATGACACTGCATGCAGGAGTGTGCAGTGCCCTCAAACACAGCAAGTACATTAAGGGGCTACAGGGACCTGTCAATTAGCTATTTATTTATGTGATTCAGTTATGAAGGGGTTAACCTACTTATGCTGCAAGCTCAAGGCAAATATTCCAATTAAAAGACTTCTCTGAAACAAAAAAAAAAAAAAAAAAACTTTTTCAGGGTTGGTGAACAGACTGCTCAAAGATCTTTTCAACGAGTCCAGGTTCCAGCTCCACAGCTCCTGTTTCCCGGAAGTGTGACATGCTGTCTATATGTCACTGCTGCTGCCCTTTGTGGTCAAGTGCCATTCAGGCACACATCACCCCTAGGCCAGTGATTGGCTGGCAGCAGTGACATGCACACTCACCCTCCCCAGCCTTTCTGCAAATGCTTTTTTGTTTCAGACAACCCCTTTGAGTAAAGGTTTTCTACAATACATTTTCCAGACACAAAAAGAATAAAATATTTAAAGGGCATCTGTCAGCACATATGAAACTGGCTGACCTGTTACATGTGCACTTGGCAGCTCATGGAATTTGTTCATATGTGCCAGAGAAAAATGAAGTTTTAATATATGCAAATAAGCCTCTAGGAGCAATGGGGGCGTTGATGTTACTCCTAGAGGCTCAGCTCTGCAACTGCCGTGCCCACTGCACTTTGAGTGACAGGGCCAGGCAGTGACGCATGGCCCGCACTTCTCCTAGAGTCAATCAAAGGGCAGAGGGCGCGGAAGCTGCAGACAGAACAGAGCCTCTAGGTGTAATGTCAACATACAAGGGCTTATCTCCTAAAGCTCATGTGGTATGCAGGCTATTAACATAGCGGAGGAAGCAGGCACAGGGCAAGAGCTCACATAAGACATCTCTCTTATGCCTGTGCCCACTCTTGTAAAGCCCTACATGGCCATATTTTAAGACAGCAGCGCTGGTACAGACAGGAGCAGCGATGCTCTGGCCTGTACAAGCGCTCAATGCAACCACAGAGAAGTCCATACTCCCATACACAGCGCTATATGGGAGTACAGATCCTAAAGCGCAATGGGCACCTGAACCACAGGTGCCTATTGCCCTGGGAAAATGTTAAAAAAAAAAAGTATACTAGAAAAATACATTTCATGGCATTTGCAACATGTTTTAATAAAGTATATATGTGTGTATATAAGTGTTTATGTACACTTTAAAACATGAATAGTGTCAAAGTTGTACTTGGCCGGCTAATTAGTGGGGATTCTGAACAAGGTTCCCCCAAGCAGCTATTGGATAGATGCATCCAGGAACCCTCAAGTTCAGTGTGATTTTCTTCTATAATTAATTTAAAGGAGTTTGTCTCAACATGAAATTGAAATAAAGTCAGCCCAGACGAACGGCTGATCACCGGGAGTTTCAGAAGCCAGACTTGTGTAGATCAGCTGGTTTTGCTGGTGTAAAGTGCATCCAGGTAGATGTAGTTTTACATGGATGGCCAAATCCACCAGCGGAAACTCAGAGGCCACTTCTGTGACTTAATAAGGGGTTTTCTAGTTTCATGTACTATGTGGCATTACTGATATTCGTACCTCACAGATTTCAAGATCTCTATTTGCAGTAAGTGAATGGAAATCTTTAAGATAAGCATCTTAGGAGGCACTTCTGAGGAAAGTGATCATGCCAACGGCTCCTTGCTACCAGGCCTTTCTTTGGCAGCAGCCATCTCTGGATTAGAAACATAACTGCCTTACTTCTGCTAATTTTAATGTTGTAAGGAGTTAGGAGCCAAATAAATGAAATGTAGTCACCATGCTCTGACTGGTGGAGCCCCCAAAACAAAACATTTAAGAAGCCTTGGTTTACAGTCAGTAGCCTTCCTGACCTATCCTGCACACCTAGCTCTAGGACTCATTAGGAGAGTAGACTACACTACTCTTTATGAGCCCTGCACTTGGCAGACTCCACCAGGCTCTCTATTCTAGGTAGGATGTGAGTATGATTGCCTTATCTCTCTTGTACATCCTGGGGTGTCAGTCATGTGTTATAACGGGGTAGACAGCCATGGGTTAAAGCATGATCGACTGAGTCTCCAACCTATTTAGGCTAGTGAAGTTCATTTACTTTTTATTATTCTGTATGTGATTTATATGTGTTATCGTATATTTAATTATTTAGTAAATATATTTATTCACATAGCCTGCGTAAGCTTATTCATTCTCAAATCTTTCAAATTCACTTTACGTTACACAGTGAAAGTTGAAAGAAAAGTGTTGCTGATTTTTTTAAGGTACAACATCATCACGGAGGGAATGATAAAATCCACCCAAAGTATGGCATAAACTTGGACAATGTCTCATTATACAATGAAGAAGCTTTGAAATTGTGAATGCAGTACTAGTGGTAATAACATCTACTCAGTGAAAGATGAGTAAGGCAATGCATTTACCTTTATGCAGATTAATTCTACATATAAATCATCAAATGGTGAGCCAATGTGAATGTACGCTTTAAATGGAATCTGTCACTAGGAGATTCACCATCAGACTAGCTCAGCTGAATGTAATGATACGTTTTACTTAGTGATCGATTGCTTCACTCTAGAGGAAAAAGAACTTTGAATCCGTATGAGCAGTTCGGTACACTTAGGGCTGGCCAAAACTACTCTGTGCACCCTTGCTCCTCCTACTTCCTCTGCTAGCAGCTTCCTCTCCTTGACTGAGAGGGCCTCTTTTCTGCATAGTTATCTCACCAGGCCCTGTCAATAAGGAAGGAAAGAAAAAGGGCTGGCAGAGGATGCAGGAGGAGAAAAGGTGCAGAGAAAGGTCTGGGCCCGCCCTTTAACTGCTCAAATGCGTATAGATTAAAAGTACCTTTTGTCCAGAATGATCGCTAAGTGAATGGTATCGTAACATTCGGCTGAGCTATCCATACGAGGTATTGTGCCTGGTTTAATGATAAATTTCCTGGTGACACACTCCCTTTAAAGAGGTTGTCCCACGAAAAACATACTAGAGTTTTCAAACCAGCACCTGGATCTGATTAAGTTTGTATTTGCATGTAATTAAAATTTTTGTATAACCAGTGAGTTATTCAATAAAATGTATCTGTATAGCACCACCTGCTCTTAGTTATTTTTCTTACTTCTTTGACCTGCTCACTGAGAAGGCCGCACATGCTCAGTTTCATCCTTCAACTGCCTCCTGAGCTGTGATAGGGAGAGCATGGACACGCCCCCTGAGCTGCAGCAGAAAAGACCCTCCTCTTGAGCCGACAGCTTGATATAAATCTAGCAGAAAAATTAATGTGGAGATCTCTGAATCCATGTGAGGTACAGGGCTGCTTCTAGCTTTGTTAGAAAGAGATTATCATGTACTAGATGATGTCAGATTTAGATTTTTTACATTAGTCATGGGATAAGCACTTTAAGCTTAAATACAACATTGAGAGTAACCTATATATTTAACATTAAACTCAATTTTGAACAAAACATACAGCATGACAGATTAGCACTAGTGTGATCATTTCTACTTACTGATTCCACTGCTTTCCTTGTCTCCTGCATTCTTAGCCAGGTTCATGGCGTATTCACATACTTCTGCTGCTTCTCTCTGGGCCAGCTGCCTGAGGCAAGCTACAGCCGCACGTCTCAGTAGAAGATGGGAACTGCCAAGGTGAACCTAAAACCCCAAACATTATTTGTTAGGAGGTAGTCATATGATGGAGCTGAATATAACTTTTTGCATAATTGTTGCAAAAATTCTGCTATTTTGCAAAACCGTGTGTGAAAATAGTCTTCACCCAACAGCATCAATACATTTATTTTAAAGTGATTTCATGGAAAGATGATATGTTTTTATAACATCAACATCACTTATCACATAAGAAATCGCACACTGCACTCTCTCTTTGACTTACAACAGCAAAGCTGTGATTGCATTAAATAACCCAAGTGCTCCAAGAATAAGAAGCTCCATTGAGAGAACATGCAACTTACACAGAGACAAGGAACCAGACTTGACAGATTGACGTGACGAGGGGCGAACATGTGAAGCTGCTGGAGGCAGGAGATGGCAGCAGCCTGGACGAGTGAGTCCGAGTGATCCTGCATGATTGCACAGCCCACAAGGCATGAAGAACGGATGGTAGATATCGTTGGCCCATTGCCTGTAAAGTAATATAGTTTATTATTGTACCATCATGCAATTTTAGATAATGAAACAGCAACTAAAACAAATAAGGTAGAGAGTAGGGTATAGAATCCCATTTTACATGGTATGTTTGAATTCTGAATGGATATAAAAAGCTTAAAACCAAAGCTTTTACAACTCATTCATAAACCATGTCATGTGATAACCATATATTTCCATTTTATAAAGTGATGACATGGATATTCCTTAATTTTATGAATTATTGAGGGATCAACCTCTGGAACCTCAACAATCCTGAGAATGAAGGGGGTCATAGCGCTAGTTTAACATTACATCCCATTAAATGGTGCTAGCTGTACAGGGCAAAAACAGTGAAGGAGCTGCGCCGCCTTCATCCTCAGGATCAGTGGAGGTCCCAGAGGTTAGACCCCCACCGACCATAAACTGATGGCATATCTTATGAATAAATGAATACCACTTTAAATAACCTAATAACCAAGTCATCCTATGTTATAATCACTCGCCTTGCAGCTCTGGACCCACAGTTGTTATGATTGCACCCAAACAGCGACCCAAGCACTGATGCACCTCTGTGTGTGAAGGAGGGACAGTCAGCAGCAATGTAAGCACTAAAGAAAGTGTTGGCTCCACATAACCCCGATACATTGGACCACTTGAATCCACAATGAGTGCAAGTGAATGGAGAGACCAAGTCTGTAGAGAAATTAAAAAAAAAAAAAAGTTCTAAATTTAAATTTATGGTGTGCGCGAATTAACACATTCTTAAACAGTGGACAGAATGAAAGCACCATGTTGCATATAAGTAATTAAATATGATGTTTTTGCACCTGAACTTCAGGCGAAGTGCTGTCCTGAGCAAGTGCTAGGAGAATGCTGACACTGGTCTTCAGGTGCTGCCCTGACCCAATTCCTCCAACGTAACGGTGCAGGCAGCCAAGTGCAAGTGAGTGGCCTGTTCTGGACACCACATCCCGAGCTGACTTCAGCCTAGATAAGCAAAACAAAGAAAACAACAGAATATATGAACACTTTGAATAATAAATTGTCCAGTGTCTGTGGTATCACTTGCTGTTTATGATGTTCTTGCATTTTTGTTTTTTCCTCTCTACCTTCCAAGAGCCACAACTTTTTAAATTTCCGTTCTCATAGCCATATAAGGGCTTTGAAAACAGGAAACAAATTCTTTGTGGGATAAAATAGAAAAAAAAAAAAACACACAATCGTGCCATTCATTTTAGATTTTGTTTTCACAGTGTTTACACTGTGAAAACACTTTATTCTACTGGTCAGTACGAGAATGGTGATACCAATTTTATTTTCTTTTAACTTTGTTTCATTACTTTTGAAAAAATAAAAATTTTCTTTGCATCGTCATTTTCTGACACCATAACTTTTTAGATTTCTGCCTACAGAACTGTGTTAGAGCTGGTATTTTGCGTGGCAAGCTGTAGATTTTGTTGGGAGTTTTAGGCTAAATGCACACAATCAGGATTGTGTGAAGATTTTCCAAGCAGAAAAAATTCTCATGCATACAATGCACATTTTTTTCTGTGCGGATTTTGGCCTACAGTGTGGATTTTAAAATCCGCAGCATGTCAAATTATTTTATTTTTCCTGACCAGATTTTCTCCATTCACTTCAATGGGGAGAGTAAAATCTGTATCCAGAAAATCTGCACCAAATCCGCACCAATTGGGGCAGACTGACCGCACAGATTTCCCTGGGAACAACTGCGGATTTCCGTGCAGATTGTCCGCACATAAATCCTGAACCTGTGCATTTACCCTTATAGGCTGCCTCTGGCACGGCTTAGCAGACAGATTTCTAGAATAGGCCTGGGAGGCTGTCATGGCTATGGATTGGAGCCCCGCAATTTTGCTGTGAGGGCTCCGAAAGGAGGACAGAGGGAGACCAAACTCTTTGTGTGTCCGTACAGAAGACGTGGCTGCTATTGAGGGTTTAAATGACTCCACTACGATCCCTGTCTTTGTGACCAGGTATCTATTGTATAACACAGCCGGCACCAACTGCGTATGGAGTGTGCTCCACTCGTGAGCCTGCTCCATACTTTCCCTGCAGTCTCAGGTCGTATATGTATAGCATTATGCATTAGAGGTGAACATTAACAGACAGACCCACAGAAAACCTGTAATAACCTTTTTCCCTTTACCAAATGAAAAACAATGCAGTGCCAATAAGTATTTGTATTAATTTATAGAGAAGGTTCCCATATCATCAACAGCTAGTCTGACTAGCTGTAATAACACTAGCTGCTCTACCACATGTCTGCAGATCTCATAGACTTACTTGTCAAAACTGTGCTGTGCCATCCTGGCGATAAATGTTGCCTCTCCAACCACTTGTGCCATCCTACCCAAGGCCTCTCCAGCGGCACATCTCAGGATAGGGTTAGGATTATCCAAGGCACCCATAACTAAAGTCAATGCAGATTTTCGGACTTCTTCGGGACCCAAAGAGCTTTTGTTTTCTGCCAAGCCCTAATTATAGGAACATAAGGCACAGGAAATCTTTAGAACCAAATATTACTATTATAACATTTAGTATTAATATTGTTACAAAACAACAATACACTCAATAGCCAGTTTATTCGGTCCACCATTCTACTACTTAACTACAGTAACAGGTTTAACAGTTGATGTTAAACCTATTATATGTACTTTAAAGGAAGTCCGTCATCAGTTTTGACCCTGCAAAACTGATGACAGCGCTAGGTACAGGCTGTGGAGAGGATAAATATACACAAATAAGCATTTATAAATGACAGAAAAAGGACTTTGAATCCACCACACCACTACAAAAATGTGTACCTTAAGGGCACTGAGCACCGCTGTAAAGATGTTGAGCTGCACAGACTGCTGGCGGACTCCCTTAGCCTGCTTCACACACTCTGCAAAGTGATCCAGCATTTGTAATCTAGAAAGCAAAGCCAAGTGTCTTGTTATAATCAGAATCCTGCTGCAAAATGTCCACATTTCACATACTTTTATAAGAAGTCTCCTGCCAAGTCTAGAGCATTTACAGTACTGTATCCACCAGCCAGCACAAATAGAACATGAGGAGCATCTGAATATGGCTGCATTCAGACGGTAATAATATACAGCTCTGCACAGAAGCCATGCAATTATTGCCAAGAGCAAATCCAGTGAAAACAAGAAACTGTTCCTAAAGGTTTTGTTTGAGAAAGGTTTTCTTGCTTTGATCTCATGAGATTTTTTTTTGATTCAATAAATTTTTATTGATTTTTAAAAATATTATAAATTTACATTTTAAATATTAAGTATTTCAATACATTAATAAACAGTTTTTATAACAGTTTGTGTGTTGTCTTTATTTTCATATTTAGAGTGGTCAACGATTCATGCATGTTAGCATGGAGATAGACACATGCACATATGTGCATATGTTCATATCTCCACGTATATATCCATTAAAAATAAAAAAAAAAACATATACATGCATCCTCATCCATCCAAGTATTATTGATATTAATAATTAATGAAAAGGTGTACGGCTGGAGATCTCATGAGATTGCATGATTTCCGTACAGAGCAGTATTTCAGCTGTTTGAAGAAGAACTCAGTGTACAGCTCCGGTACTGCAGGCTGTCAGTGCAACTCCAGAATACAGCGCTGCCTTGTCATATGGACCATGTTGTGAACAATTCAGCACTATCCAGCATCCACCTTTGCTACTTACATGTTAAACCGTGCAGTGCACAGCCATCAAGGAGTCCAATTATATGCATCATATGCTCAGTAACAGGGCTAAACCTGTCAATCAGCGTCTGGAGAGCGGGAGGAGCCCGCATGTCACTGGACTCATCATATTAAAAAGCTGAGACTGTTCATTCTCATATTAACAACCTCTCATTCGGTGTAATTTATTTGATTGAAAGCAGCAAATTAAAATCATATGTACAGTGTTTAGAAAATTGATGCCTGAACTGGATAGGGCCATACATTGCCATACAAACCTGTGCTTGAATGACACGTGAGGAAAAACAACACCAAAGAGAGCCACAGAGGCATCAATGACGGAAACTCCAAGAGGCAGCGGTCCTGGCACAGCCTCCCCAGCTGGGATACGCAGGTAGATGGAGGAGGGGTCATGCTCAAGGGCACCACTTCCCGAAGCGCTATTAGGTTGAAGCTGAAGAAGAAGATTCAAGTTAATAAGCTGCATAACTGTGAATATGAAAAATTTAATAATGTAAAATTATTTCCTTACCTGATCTTCAATTGATTTGTGATCTGTCTCTTGCAGCCAGGAGCCCAGCAGAACACTGTCATCATAGTGACACAGGGAGCGCAGCAAAGACGTGGTCGTGTTGGAAGAGTTGTCGGTTAAGGTAAATTCAGCCACAAGTTCACGCAGAAGCACATTGAAGTTTCCTAGAATAATTACCGCACATTCAGAAAGTCTTAGAAAAACGGGCGGAAGATAATACTGCAGAAATGTACAGCACCGCGTATAGACGAGATACAAGCAGATTAACATGTATTACAGCATCAAACCAAAATCAAGTTACCAGTCATACCAATTATCTTAGTATAAAAGTGCATTCAGACGACCGTGCCACGTCCGCAAATTGCGGATCCGCAAAACATGGATGGCGCCCTTGTGTCTTCTGCAATTTGCGGAACAGAAGGGGCGGCCCATTACAGAAGTCCCTATTCTGGACAAGAATAGGACATGCTCTATATTTTTTGCGGGGCCGTGGAACAGTGTGCTGTCCACATCTTTTGTGGCCCCATTAAAATGAATGGGTCCTCACCCGTTCAGCAAAATTGCGGAACCATTTTAAACAGTCATGTGAATGAGCCCTAAGTCTTGTAATTGAATGGTTGGCACACTTTTCAGCATGACCACCAAGACAAACATATATTTAATATAGTTGAAAAAAAAGACAAGGCCATGAAGCAAAACCTAAGGTAAGCAGAGAGGACAGAGAAAGTCTAGGGGACTGGATGTGTCATTACTATAGCTGAACACTTCAGGTTGTTCTAAGATAAAGATCACTTACCTGGGACAAGGACCAGGTTTGACAATGCATGCAACCTTATGACCTTCCAAGTATGTAATGGCCATACCTTGTCAGAGGCAATATACTGGACACATACAGTTGTAGCATTCTTTAACGGGAAACTTATCACATTAAATACAAAATTTCAGCAAACTTTAATTTGACACTTAAAAGGCTTGTCTTACCTCAAACATTGGTGGCATATTGCTAGGATATGTCATCAACGTCAGATAGGTGCATGTTCCACCTCTGGGACCTTCACCTATCTCTAGAACGAAGCACCTGAAGTGAAGGAGAGCACACTGCGCACGAGCAGCCACTCTAAGCTCATTTCTAAGGGAGTGCCGAAAACAGCCGAGCGCTGCATACAGCTATTTCTGGAAGTCCCATAGAAATTAATAGAGAGTGCAAGTGCGGCCACCAAGTTCTATGGAACTGCCGGAAAGCCAAGTCAGCGATCAGCTATTTTCAGCACTCTCACAGAAATGAATAGAGTGCAGCCACGCTTGAGCAGCGTGCTCTTGTTCGCTTTGGGAGCTCTGTACTAGAGGACGTTGCAGGTCCCAAAGGACCTATCTGACACTGGTGGCATATCCTAGCAATATGCCACCAATGTCTGAGGTCAGACAACCCATGTAGCACAACCAAGGCCACTGGACAAAAAGAGAACATTTGCTGCAACTGTTAAAAGGCTATGGACACTTTTTGGGGCAATTTCTTTAATGGTTATATTTTACTCATTTTGGACTGAAAGACATTTTTACATTCGTTCTTCAGCTGTTTTTGAGATACAGGGGTTAAAATTCGCACATTGTAATTTTCTGTTTACTCTGAATCCCATCATCTGATGGCTCATGTGTAGCTCTTATATCTGATCTCCTGTCCTCATTAGCACTCATACTGATAAGAATATGGCTTAAATAAGTGTTTACAAGCTCTCAGGGAATCGGAGAAGGACTATACTTAGCCCCCAGATGACTGTCTCAAAGTGAAAGTAAGATGCTCACAGCTTGGCAAAGACTTAACCCTTCATCACAAAAGCCTCTGAACATTTTTAATTTAAGAAAAAAAAAGAAAAGAAAAAAAGATTTTTAGCCCAAAATGATTATAATGCATAAAAATTCCCCCAAAAGTGTACATATCCTTTAATGCACACCGACTATCAGGTTAACCAATGCTTCACCTGTAACTTACTATCTGTCTGATAAAACAAGAATTGGAATGCACAGATTACTAGTGTAGGGTGCCAAATATGATCTTATTTGGTACTCAAGTCTCTTAATAAATCTGTCACATTTTAAACTCTGTTAAGGGCAGAAGTAGAGTTGCATCATTTCCCCTTACTTCAATAAGCCATATGGAGACCACTGTTCTCGCCTGTCTGACCAGTCAGGAGAAACATTGCAAATATAATGAAAACGTTTGTAAATGGGCTGCAATTAACGCCAAAACCACAAACAGATACTACACACAACACAGAAAAACCACAAAATGCCCTCACCTTCATATGTCTTTGGAGGTAACAAAGCCAAAATGTCGTACAGTCTGAGACGGACCATAGCAGCACTGGCCTTTAGGTGTGCCCCATGAGCTTTAATCACAGACAGGATGCTGTAGGGAATGAGAAAAGAAAAGTGTTAAAACACCAAACTTTAAAATCACCTCACACTTTAAAGCAAAACTGAGCACCTAGATTTCCCATGCGTGTTTTCTGGAACTAGTAAAAAAGTAACCAAAGTTTGAAGGTGTCCTACACACAAGACATTAGCAAACAGCCCATTATTCCATACTTTACTTACTGAGACATCATGGTCATAGCACACTCAATGGGTGTCATTAGCTTCCTGATCACATCCTCTGTGAGCAGCTCAGGGCAATGAGCAACAAAACTACGCATGGCTACAAGAAAAAAAAAATAGAGTTATGGGTTGGCGGTTACCTAAACATGTTAGTGTAGAAAGTATAAAGGATGAAAGCAGCAGAAGAAGCTGCTAAGACATAAACTGGTGAAAATCAGAGAAACATCTTACTGTTCCCTAATAAATGGTGTTACTCAGGGGCGTAGCTATAGGGGGTGCAGAGGTAGCAGTCGCTACCGGGCCGAGGGGGCCCAAAGACCCTTGTGCCGCATAAGAAGACACACAAAGTACTGAGGGAAGGGGGGCCCAAGCTGAACTCTTGCACCAGGGCCCATGAGCCTTTAGCTACGCCCCTGGTGTTACTTCTTTTCCTAAAGTAATCCACTACCAGATTCTTACCGCAAAGTGCTCCAGCACGGCCTTCCAGAGTCACCTGCCAAGTGAAGGAGTCTCCTCGAGCTTTTTCAGCCTCCAGCTCTTTCAAGGAACGAGGGAAGACATTTCTCCACAGCAGAAGCATTTTAGGGAGATGGTAACGCACAACCGAGGGACCTAGAAATGAACATATGCAGACTATAGATATACAAACCATTGTAGCCACAACAATTAGGGAAACATTTCTAAGGTTGTTGATTGATCATTTAGAAACCAAAGAGCACTTACCTAGGGTCATCAGAGCACCAAGGAGCAACCAGCCAGCCTGTGTGCGCTGCAGAGAGAGTCTGCTGTTCTGTGATGCTGTACGGAGCAGGTCCTCAGCTATACTGACTATCATCTGGAAAAAAAATACAAATATTTAAAAAAAAAAAAAGCTTTATTTTATTTTTAAAAAATTATAGGAAGTAGTATTTAATTTATATTATCGTCACATATCTGTAATACGGAGTATTAAAAAAATCATATATTAAAGGGATTTTCAGGATAGGCCATCAATAGGTCCAACACCCCTGCTGATCAGGTGTTCCTGACTAGCACTGGAAATGAATGGATGGCCTATCAATATGAAAATCTTGTAAAACCATTTTAACCTAAGTGCTGCCGTACAGTTTCTGGTATACATTACATTACAGTAAATTTGTTGGATCAATGATAGTCTTGCTTGCAAGTGGTCAGTGGTGGAAAGTCACAAAAAAAGTCATACATTTTTGCACAAAAATTTGATTTTTATAGTTACTGTAAAATCCATTTCTCATTGGATGCACTGGGGGAGAAAGCACCATGGGTATATGCCCAGCTGCCACTAGGACAAAAGAAGTGTTGGGTCCACCCAGGTGGGTTATACCCTCTCCCCAGACACAGGACTAAATTTTGCACAACAGAAAACTGGCGTACTGCCAATTGTAAATTCCTCCTAATGTCTTTAAAGAGGGTTGTGCAGTGTGAGTATACTGTTGACCTGTCCTCTTGATAGGATATCTATATCAGATTGGCAAGGGTCTGCCCAGCCGACCACCTATTTTACATCGTATAGTGGCCACGCTTGGTATTGCAGCTCAGCCCCATTCACTTCTATGTGGCTGAGCTGCTCCTAGGTCACGTGATCAATGAACGTGTCGTCACTTGGCCTAGGAAAAGCAGAAAGAAGGCCGCAAGGCTCACAGGAGCACAGGTGCCTTCTCAAACAGCTGATCGGTGGGTGTCTCAGTTGTCAGACCCCCACCGATCGGATACTGATGACCTATCCAGACCTCCTTTAAGGGTGCCCTGGATAATCCTAACCCTATGTGGAGATGTGTTGTTGGAGAGGCTTTAAATTACAGTTTCTGTTGTTCAACACATCAAGTCACAATAATTTTATAATTACTTATGATAGAAACATTATTTTTTCTCTTCCATAAGGACTGTAAGTAATGATTCTTTAGTAAGCTGGACACAAATATGTGAATAAAGTCCACAGAAGTAAGCATTGGGCTCCAATAATATGCCGGCCATACAAAACTAATTGCTGTTGGTTAAACGTCTGTTCGGCCCACAGCTATTCCCAACCATGCCATTAACAAGCAGTAATGGCTCAACCAAACATGCTTGTCTATTTCAATTGGGGGAGGTTGAACAAATACTAAGAGCACTAATAGCAAGAGGCTTTACAGTTTTAAGCAGCCTTCTTTGAGTGCAGATGCCCTCTAAGATCAATAGCATAATCAGGGATTTTTACAGGAAAAACTACCAGATCTATAATAAAAATAGAAATTAAAGTATCAATTGTCCCAAAAAGAAAGTGATGTGAAGCGGAAAGAGGTAAAACAAAACTTTTTGGGGTATTCTCATCTAGGGCTTATCCACATGATATGCCATAAATGCTTGATAGATAGGGGGCCCATCTTGCTGCCACACATGCACTGCCCTCTTTATTCATTTCTATGGGAGTTCCAAAAATAGCCGAGACGTGGGCAAGAGAAGGGGTCCTGTTCTCAAGATGGGGGTTCTTCCCAGATATGGAACCTGCACCAGACATTCTTGATATATCATGTGGATATGCCATGAAGGTCGAGATGGGAATAGCCCTTTAACAACTTTTATTTTTCCCCAAAAGGTTGATCCAATTTTCTTACCTTTCCTTTGGAGTGAGGAATGCCCAAGGGACACTGATGTACACCTCCAAGCAGAGCAGCCATTGCAAAGCTGTACCCACTAACAGCTTCTGGTGAATTTTTTAGGTTATTAAGTCTCTCTGCACATCTATCCAAGAGCGGAGTGAGCTGAAAGGGTAGTGCCACAGCAACACAACGTAGACACCATGCAGCTGCCAGCCTTGCCGCCATGCTGGGGTGAAGAAGCACAGAGGTGACAGTATCTAGAAGTCCTGTGTATAAAACAGAGATGGAACAAACATGATTATGTATGCATGGTTCAGACAGCGCATGTATGATGTAGGACTGATCAGTTACCTATGGACGGCTCCTGTATAAGAGGAGATGCGGTAGAGTTCAGACTCTGAACAAGGCTTCCCAGCTCCTGCAGTGCACATACCATTACATGCTGGCTGGCAGACACATCTGCAGTGCCAACTTTGTTCTCATTATTGGCATCATTTACAACAGCCTCTGCAAAACAAAAGTAAGGATTGCTGATAGAGTGGGTGCAGCAGTGTACTTGGTCCCTTGACGGTGAAATTATCAGAGGAGTTTCAACTGCTGGGACCACTGGAAGTAACGGTTACTGTAGAGAAAGCTGGCATTAGAAAAAAAAAAATCTAGGTTCTTACCGACAGATTTCATTTGTTTATTGATAGCCTGGCATATTTCTTTAGCTGCTGCATTTTGAGCCTTTTCTCCTAACAAACTGCCAACTGTGGCTCTGAGAATAAAGGACACGCATCTTCTGGAGTAGACTGCCTCCACATGTGTCTGTGTAGCACGAGGATGTGACACAAGGTCAAGTACATGAGAGAGAAATGTAGCAAAATTGCGCTCCAGCCATTTCCCTCCTAACGCTGTGACGAAGACCACGTATGCCTGGAAGGGAGAAGTAAACCTCAGCAATAGATGAAAACATTCCTTGTCTCAATTCAGTTTTCTTCGCATCATCTCTTTTTATCTTACTCCATCATTAACTGGACATGCCATTAAAGTCTGATAGAGGTGGAAAGTTGAGAGGGGTCCAACTACTGGATGGTATGGCGGTGTCCCATGCCCGCCACTTCTCCGCTCTCCCTAGCATGCACGGGCACTACTGGGCTCACTTCCCCTCTCGCTTTCCGGTCCCGCCAGCCTCCTTCTCCCATGTGAAAGGACGCCCAAATTCTCCTCCGCTCTATGCAAGCAACGGCCTGCCTCTTAGTGGTTGGGAAGGGAGGGGGGGGGGTTGTCCGTAGGGTGCACACAAGCTCCCTTTCAGGTTCTTAAAGGGGTATTCCGGTTACCATAAATATAACTTATGTTTTAGACAATAATTACCTAATATAATGTAAATTTCACATATTTACCTTTCAGTAGTTATAAAAGTAGTTTTCTTCCTCTGCTACCCACTGTGTTCCTCGCAAGTTACCATGGCAGCGACCTGTAGTTCTGAGCCTTTGTTAGGTCAGCATGCTCAGTATGTTGCTATCAGTTCTCTAGCTGAATGTCAGTGTGCTGCTGATTACTGAGTAGAGGGGGCGTGTCTGGACTGTATATCAGGCAGCCAATCAATAAACATCAATATTCACAGCAGGAAAGCTAGGGATTGTGGGGATTGTAGTTTTGTGAGGGAAGATCAGGCGCCATGATACTCTCAGTGTGTTGCAGGTTCACACAGGAGCTAGACAAATGGATAACAAGGTAAAATGAAGCTCTGATGTAATGTAGGTATGGGTTCTGGTTGGGTCACAGCTTGCAGCCTTAAAGAGGCTCTGTCACCCAGTTTAAACCTACCCTACCAGGCATATAGCCTGGTAGGGCTGATGACGCTGCTAAAAGCCATACCTTTTATTCTGAGGTCCCCTGTCCAGTTTTGCTGAAAAATAAACTTTTAAAAATATTCAAATGAGTCTTTAGAGCACTCGGAGGCGGGGTTATGCCATCCGAGCACTGCTGTAGATACGCCTCTTTTCTTGCATAATGCTGCCGGCTCCACTAAATAACGCCCCCTTGCCACTTGATGGACAGTGCTAGACCCAACCGGTCTAGCGCTGAGATCCAGCGCCTGCGCACTTGGTGCCTTGCCGGCACGTGCGCACAGGATCTCTTCTTTGCTGTCCCAGCTTGTGAAAATGTCTTCTGCACACGCGCCACCAGTTCTGGGTTCAGTGACGTGGCGGCGCATGCGCAGAAGACATTTTCACAAGCAGGGACAGCAAAGAAGAGATCCTGTGCGCACGCGCCGGCAAGGCAGCGAGTGGGTCTCAGTGCTAGACTGGTGGGTCTAGCGCTGTCAATCAAGTGGCAAGGGGGCGTTATTTAGTGGAGCCGGCAGCATTATGCAAGAAAAGGGGCGTACCTACAGCAGTGCTCGGATGGAGTAACCCCGCCTCCGAGTGCTCCGCAGACTCATTTGAATATTTTTAAAAGTTTATTTTTCAGCAAAACCGGACAGGGGACCTCAGAATTAAAGGTATGGCTTTTATCAGCGTCATCAGCCCTATCAGGCTATATGCCTGGTAGGGTAGGTTTAAACTGGGTGACAGAGCCTCTTTAATGCAGTTTTTTCAAAAATTAAGTTACTTTACCGGAATACCCCTTTAAACAGCCAGTGCGCACACACTTTAGTTTGGGCTAGTTTATGACAGACTTCGATAGGCTATATAAGGTAAACTCCCCCAGTGGAGGATGCCTGAGCAATAGGTTCTACTCGGTAGTCACATTTGCCAGTGGTGTCTCTTGACCCCCGTGGCCCGGCTTTTCACCTAACAGAGACTACTCCAGGAGATTACAGCATGGTGGTTCCCCTGCAGTGGAGTTTAGATCCCTGTACAGGGACTAAAGGGTGAAGACCAGTGGCCCCCCAGCCAAACCTGTTGGGTTGATACAGTGGTTCTACACCCACTGTCTAACACTGAAACATATACCGATCACGAGAAGTGTGTATGGGCCCCGTTCACATCAAAGTAACATCCATGCATGCGCAATCTTTGTTACTGTTAGCACTCTCACTTGCCAATTTTCAAATGTCCAATTTTTATTAATGGAGAGTGGAATGGGAACCAAGCATACCTGTACTCTGGCTTGATGGATGTCCCTGCTGACTTAGCTACCCAAATCAGATATTCACTCACCTGTGTCACACCCACTCTGACTTCTCGACTAATGGATCCTCCACCTTTCAGCATTTCTCCTCCACTTTTAAGGAATCCAGAACCTCCACGTAAAAATCCAGTTGCCATCAGCTCCAGCACCTCCTCTAATGTAGCTTTCTTCACATTCTGCCGCATCACTTTAATAATGAAAATGAGACACTAAATAAATATTCGCACAGACAAACAGAAAACTCAATGATTATTGGTATGTTAACATGGGACGGGTCCTGCTGGGGATTTGTATGATCTCATCCACTTTGCTGGCAGTGTAAAACACCACATGTGAACACTTCCTAAGTCGGTGAAATTGGAACAAAAAAAAAAACCAACACAATTCCACCACCGTTTCATAGGTAAAACTGACCCCTGCCCTTTAGTCTCTGGGTCAGTATGATTATGACGATACCACATTTATACAGTTTTTTTAAACTCTAGAAACATTTTTTTTTTCTTTTCATCGCTGCATTCTGACCCCCCAAAAACTTTTTTTTATAGTTATGTCTACAGAGCTGTATGAGGACTCATTTTTTAAACAGGCTCTGTCACCAGGATCAACCCTATTAAACCAGGTATACTGACAGGTAGGGCTCATAATGCTGATTAAAACTGTACCTTTCTTTTGTCTGTACGGTAAACAGCTGTAGAGATATCTGCATTTGTATTCATATGCAAATTGGCAGGTTTGAGCACTAAGAGGCGGGGCTGAATGGTCCAAGCACTGCTATGTAACACCCCCTGTGCTCTGCACACGCCCCCCTCCCATTAATTGACAGGGCTAGACATCAGCATGCTGCAGGCAGAGCTGTGTCCTAACATGTACATATCATGTACTCTATCTACTATAGCTTTACCACAATGAGATCTAGTCAGAAAGCTAATATACATAAAACTGCTTTATTCACAAGCCCAATACATGATTATAAAGACATCAGTAATGTGTGTTAGCTTGTAAACAGAGAAAACATGCATCTCCATGTGGTAATCCTGTAGTTCAGACCTATGTGCTTAGTTTTCAAAGTCCCAGGAGAAACTTTTAATAGTAAGGACATTTTTGGACATGGTAATGCCCATGATGTTTATTTTTTTATTGTTTATTTTTTATTCTATGGAAGAGGAGGTGGTTGATTTGAATCTGTATTTTTTCATATTTTTTTAAAGCTTTTTTTTTTTTACTTTTCTAAGTTACCCTAGGTGATTAGAACATGCAGTCATTAGATTGCAACTTGTATTCTGTACTGGATGTTTAATGCATTACAGAATACAGTTTCCAGAATATTCCAATGCTGTGCTGCCACCTGCAGGCCAGCACTGAAATATACATGTAATCGGCCTGGAAGTCTTGTACAGGCTCAGTTCTGTTACTAGTACGGGACAACTACCCGATCTCAGCAATGGGATGGCGGCCTGGGCCAGGAAACACAGAGCTCCGAGTTTTAGTGCTCGCATAGTCCCAGACCTCTGGTGTTTAAAACAACAGAAACCTGGCAGTTATTGTATCTGCTGGACTCGCAAGCAGGCACCATCTTTAAAGACCAGACTTCATCTGTACATGCATGGTGGAGTTCCAGAAGGGGTTAATTTGGATTGAATTTAAAGATTTTCTCTGTATAAGGCCACTTTCACACGGTCAGTATTTGGTCAGTATTTTGCATCGGTATTTGTGAGCCAAAATCAAGAGTGGAATATACAGAGAAGAAGTATAATGGAAATATATGTGCCTCTTCTGTGTCTTGGACCTATTCCTGGTTTTGGCTTACAAATACTGATGAAAAATACTGACCAAATACTGACCGTGTGAAAGTGGCCTAATGCTGTGAAAGGACTGAATTTATCAGTACCTAATGCAGTATTCAGATGAATGTTCAGCCATAAATATTCTTATACCTATACATACATAACCTACCTGCTGCCTGTTTTGGCATTAAAGCAGTAGCCATAACCGTTCCCAGAAGTTTCGACACTGCAACCCTGACCCCATAATTTGAACCTTCAAGTGCCTTGAAACATAGTGTGGCTACATTCTCCAACTCCGCTGTCCACATAAATACGGCCTCACTCTGCAGCTCCAGCAAACACTGCAGAAATATATAACATGCTATCATTTTACAGATATAAGGTAAGTGAATGAAAGACAGAACACAATAACATGGATATATATTAAACTCTACAACCGGTAACCAGAATGCTGCATGACCCTTACTGAACTTTGATTCAGCACAATTCTACACAGCATTTCAGTACACAGGTGCCAAATGGTAGTCCAATGGTTGTCCAAAAAGAAATGAGGAGGCAGTTACTAACCTTGGCAACGGCACATCTAACAGCCATGGATCTGTCTGTCAAAAGGGATCGAGTATTTTTGTAAATGTCTCGGTGACTGGACGCTGCCGCTCCTCCAAGACCATTGAGAACTTTTTGCAGACTCATCAAGATTTCACTTCGACCCTGTGACTTAGAAAATGAAGGTAAGTCAATGATTTCTGAATTTATCAGAAGGTAATGTATCTTTTAAGCTGTTTGGTCACTTGAGGAAATGTACTTAACTAGTATTAAAGTGGTCTGACATCAGGCATACGCTGTTTCTGGCTGAGGAATAAATTATACAGTGCACGGAGAAGCAGAACGCTTCGTCCACGGTGTAATAGCCTGAATAGAAGCTGAGATGCAGTATGCCACTGCTGCAATCTACACGATGGACAGAGCCTTCGGCTTCCAGTTCTGTCCACCGTATATTGTGCCCAGTGCCTGGCCAAAACAGTTGTTTGGTGGGGGATGCCTGGTGTTGGACCCCCACCAATCTGACACTGATGACCTATCCTGAGGGTAGACAGTCAATATCTGGAGCCCAGACAAACCTACAAGAACTGTATCTACTAGTTCCCTCCCTCCACCCCAACATGCAGCACCAATTTTCAATTGTCAAAACTACAAATAGCACAACAGACTCCATTATAACTCAAAGGAGTCCGCTAGACGCAGGAGGCATCTGTCATATGACGAATCTGGCAAAGCATAGTGGCAACCATTAGAAATGGGGAAAAAAGATACAGATGTGAATAAAACCAAACGTAGTGAATTATACTACTAAACAAATGGACAGCAGCAAGGCACTTACCTCTGCACTTTTTAATGACTTAAGGAGATTATTCACAGTTTCATGGAAGGAGCTTCCCAACATCCTGCCCATCTTTTCATAAAATGCTCCCACGCAAGCAACAGCAGCCCTAAAGTAGACATAAGACATTACAACAAACCAGAATACACCTTAAAGAGGAGTATATATGCATTCATGCCCATGACTCGTATACCTATGAGATTATCAGATAATACATAGCAAATCCTGTAAATGCCCAGCATCCACAGACATTTCCTCTACAAGAAATTCTCCATGACAGAAATGTGCAACCGGAAATGTTTTACTCCTAGTTTCAAATGCTCCTATCTACAGCTATGAGGCAGTGGCAGGGGCGGACTGGGAACTCAAAGTGGCCCTGAAAAAAAAAAACAAACCTAAAAGTGGCCCCATGTTGTAGGTGGGTCCAAATTCACAGAAGGCAGGGCAACACAAGTAGGCCGGGTTAAAAATACCATAGTGTAAAGTACCGTCCCATCAGAACCATATAACACACTGAAGCACAACATACTACACCAAAAGCTGTCCCTCTGTGGTGGCCATCAATAGATGCCATTTTCTGTTCTCCTCCACATTGCCTTTGGTTAAGATATGGAGCAGGGGGCCTAGGAGGTGGGGCCAAATCAGTTGAATTCAGGAGGGCATGTGAGGTCGCTGGCTGAGTACGAGAGTACCTGATTCTCAAAGCTTTAATTACTGCTGAGAGCTCATTATATATCTGGCCAGTGGCGGAGATGGGGGTTTGAGCGCCCCCCTGGGCATCTGGCCACCGGGAGATTTCCCTGTAAGGTCTATGGCCAATCCGCCCCGGGCAGTGGTCTCCAACACCACTTCTATAACGCAAAGTCATTTTTGTGACTTCAAGGAGTTAAAGACTCTTTATGGTAAAGTTTTCTTTTTCTTTTCTTGAATGGAAACTATTTTGGTTGCTGAATGACAAACCTGATATGGCAGGCTGACTTCAGAGAAACACTTAAAGGGAACCTGTCATCTCCGAAACACCCCCTGAACTAGAGTAAGCGGTGTATAGTGTAAGTGATGCTGAATCCGAATATGTAAGTTTTATCTTCATACTCACTTCCATCCCGACGCTGTGCTCCCACAAACCTGCAGTAAAATACATTGAGAGGACTCTTCTTTGAGTCCTCTCCATTATGTGAGTGAGCACCGGAGTCCACTGAGTGCATTTTACTGCAGGTTTGTGGGAGCACAGAGTCAGAATGGAAGTGAGTATGAAGATAAAAATTACATAACCAGACTCGACGTCACTTACACTATACACCGCTTACTCTAGTTCAGGGGTGTTTTAGCGCTGACAGATTCCCTTTAATCCTTCCTTGGGAAAGTTATCAACTTTCAAAGAATTTAGGTTACTTGAAGGAACTGGGCTTAATATGAGAGTCATTATGAAATTGGTCAGTACATTCCGAATGTTAAACTTTAAAGGAGTTGTGTGGTTTAGGAAATCCATGTTTAAATATCCTATCAATTCAGTTAAAGTGGTTTTCTGAGGGAAAGATTTATTAAAAAAAAAAAAAAAAAAGGTTCAGGTGAAAAAATAAAAAAAGAAGCACTGCTCGCCATTGCCCTCACTGCTGCTCTGCTCCCTGCTGTTCTCCACTTCCTGGCTCGATGCAGAGGAATGGCTGGAGATGCCAACTCAGCCATTCACAGGGGGAGGTGGTCACCACTGTGGCCAGTGATTGGCTGAGCAGGCATCTGCCATTTCCTGCGTTTCGAGCTGGGAGCAGATATTGGAGAGCAGGAGGACTGCTTCTTTTTTATTTCTAAACCATTTTTGCCACTTTTTTTGTTTAAAAGTTCTCTCCCCTTCAATAAAGAGTAATTCCTTGTGTAGAAGCAGAGATCGGCAACAAAATGAACCTCTCTCGTTTTGAAAGAACTGGCACGTCCCCTCCATGAATTACATGGACAGCTCATAGATTTGTGTAGGAACGGCGTAATGCTTAATTTCCCTTAGCAGTTACCCTCAGAGCACAGCTAATTGCTAGGGCTCGACTGTCTCATAGAAATTAGTGCATGCGCGGCCACCCTCCTTCACTTTGTGGAGGTGGGACCCGCACCTATCAGACATTGGGGGCATATCCTATCAATATGCCCCCAATGTACAAGATGGACCAAGCCTTTTAAGAGATCCTGAGGTGACCGAAGCCTGATGACCAGCTATGAAAATAAAACATTTTTGTGTCGATCTGTTGGGTCTTGTGAGTAAAGGAAAAGTTTTTTTTTCTGTTTTTTTTTTTTTTTTAAAGCTGGTCATCTCACACCACCCACCTCAGGATATCTTGAGTCAAGAGGAAAGGACCCATCTGTACATTTATGGCGCTGGCAGTTGGTAACTCTTGCACACAGCGTCCAGAATGCATGGCATGGATTCAGAAGCTAAGCCAACACCATCAGCAGCTGTAACATACACTTGACACCACGCTAATAACTTATTTTGGTAATAGTGGTCATAAAAAAATGAAAAAAATTTCCCTTAAAAAATACTTTATTATGGGAAAATTTGGTCTCAGAATATGGCGATGCCAAAACAATTGATTTGATTGTGAAAACGTAGTAAAACATAAAAAATAATGTAAATTTCTTTTGCCATAATTGCATGCCCTAAAATAAACGAAACGCTTTGATGGGTTATTACAAAAAGCGATACTACCGAGCACAAGATTGACACTATAAAGATACCTAAAGAACACATCCAAGGGTGGAAGACTTACAGCTTGGTTGGGAGATAGGCAGCAGTGTCATCTTTGCTCTTGATCATTTCATTACACTTGTCGAGTGTCTGGAACACAGTGTAGGTGTCCCCAATACTGTAGAGAGTGGCAAGATTCTTGGCGAGTAGCTTGCGTGTGGGTGGCCCAGGGGAACTACTGATGAGGCCGGTCAGCTGCTCCACAAGCCTTTTCTGATTTTCCTTAATGTCGGTCTGTGAGAAGAATGAATATACAACATGATGTGTATAATTATAGTACTACGTATAGACAAATAGGAGCTTTTGGGTTGAGATTCGCTACACAACCGCTTTCTAATATAAGACACTGTTCATAGTTTGTACGAATGTTTATGAACATTTTGTGTTCCTTCAATAAAGCAATATCTTATTTTATGAATTTTATTGATGTTCTTATTAGGGTTGACTCACTTCTGCATTTTTTTTCATATTTGATATTGAGGAGAATCACATGTACATGCAACTGACAGAAAGAAGCAAGAATGGCTGTAAATGGCTTTTTAAAGGGATACGGCAAGACAATGAAAATTCATTTAAAACAGGGTCAGATCAGTGTAAAATAATAAAAATAAGTGATAATAATCTCACCCATCACTTGGAAACACTAAGAAGCAACGCGTCACACTCAACACAAAGGAAAACAGGTTTTAACACGATGGTTGTATCTTACTGCCGCTATAGAAACTAATATAGATGGTCAACACCACAAAAGTCCACAAATTCTACTGCACTAAAAGGGTTTGTCTGCTTTCAGAAGGAAACAGGACAACCAAGGGGTCTACCTGAAATAAAGATCCCATGCCTCTGCTCCGGTTCTCCTGACCAGCCTCCATTTACCCAGATGCAGCCATGCTATCATGTTGACAACACATGACTGCTGCAGCCAATCACTTGCCTCTTCAGATGCACCACTGAGGCCAGCAGGTACTTCTGATACCAGACAATCCCTTTAGGGCTCCTGAATACAATCACATCTGTTTTTGTGGTGAGCAAATCGCAGATACTGGCTGAGAGCCTGTCGCCATTATTTTTGTACTCCTTCAGAAATGTCATATCCTTGTCTGCAAAATGGACAAGAATGGGACATGTTCTATTTTTAGCAGGGACGTGGAACAGACTTACAGATGCGGACAGAAAAAGGTGTGTTGTCCGCATCTTTTGCAGCCCCACTGAGATAAATGGGTCTGCATCTGATCAGCAAGAAACGCGGCTCAAAAGAGGACCAAAACTACATCTCTGTGCACTTAAAATGTGACTGTCATTTTTTATTTTTTTCTTTGTACTGTATAGGGGCAGTGATGCTGACCATTTTTGTAATATACTTGAATTACTGAAATTGTACATTTCTAGTAAAAAAATACCTCTAAAGTGGCCCATTTTGTGCCTTAGCAACGCTCCTCTGTCTTCTGTTTACATAACAGTGGAGACTTGCTAACATTGACTGTTATGTAAACAGAAAACAGAGAAGCGTTGCTAAGGCTCAAATGGGCCACTTTAGAGCTATTTTTCTAATAGAAATGTATCATTTTAGTAATTAAAGTATATTACAAAAATGGTCAGTATCACTGCCCTATACATTACACAAATAAAAAAAAAGAATGACAGTTACACTTTAACTCTATAAGAGTGCTCTGCACAAAGATATTGGCACCTACTGCAGGGTAATCAAAATGGAGAGTTAAATGACCGCTCAGCCAGGCAATATCTCAGTTGGTTCACTTTTATTGTGACCGTGAAGTGTAGGAACAGGAAAGGAGGAGATGTGTAAGATGGGCATCGCTTATTTTATACCAATCAGAGCCTACTTAAAAAAATGCCAGTAGCTGGACAACCTCCTTAATTACTGCAGTGTGTAAGGATGCCGTTCTGTGCGACCATGGGTATCACAATTCACCGCTATTCACCAGGCCTGCCAGTGTAAAGCCTCATTCACACGTCAGTGTTTTGGCCAGTGATTGTGAGCACAAACCAGGATTGGCGCTTCCACAGACATTAGGTATAAGGGAAAGATCTGCACCTGTTCTGTGTTTAGAGCTGCACCTGGTTTTGGCTCAAAATCACTGATGGAAATTACTGACCGAACACTGACTGGTGAATGAGGCATAATAGCGGATTGAACTTTTTTTTTTTTGCCGTACCTGACTGCAGCCATCACTGCAGAATCTCCAAAATCCATTTACCTTGTTTGCCGCTATGAGCACTTTGTCCAGGAAGCGCAGCCATTCAAATATAAAGACTGATTTTTTAGCCTCTGTAACCTGCGCCAGAGCATCCTCTTTCAGTAACAAGCTGTGGGCGAGCTCCATGTTGTAGGATAATAGGTGCTGAAAACCCCTGTAAGGAGAAATGTGCCACAGACTAAGAAAAAGATCCTCGGGAGATCCATTCATCTTAAGTGGAAAATCACGGACACAAACTTATCACAATGGTAATATATTCTGATGACATAAGCCACATAGGATGCTGAACATTACACTGTGCTCTCCCAGGATGCATTGCTTCAGGAATATGCTATAATACACAGCTAACAATACAGGAAATCACTAGATAGAAATAAAATGATATATATTATACAGGATATATAGATTAGATTTATTAGACAGACAGATACACTTTACTTAATGCCTATAGAATACACTCAGCAGCCCTCAACTCAGTGCAGCCCCCACATTAATCTCATCCCTCCATACTGTGCATACATACCCTCCAGTCAGGTGGTCGTTACCTTAGTGGACTGCTGTAAGCCCCCTCAGCCTCTGCTTACACTTCTGCTGTCACATACAGTCTCCACCTCCCGGAAACAGCGTTTCCCAGGCACTAATGACGTCATTAGTCCGCGACACGCCGCCACGTCACGTCAGAACTCATAATCGCCATCTTAGCTAGGGGCAAAGCCCAAGCCCACAAGCTGTCAAGCTGAAAACTAAGTATTACAACGTCTTATGATCAGTGTAGCACATGATTACAGCTACAAGAACAGCCGCCTGCTTGTGCTGTAGATATGGATTTCCTTTCACGTTCTTGAAAGCGCTTTAATTGCCAGTAACTGTAATGGTGTTTGTAGGAGACTGCATGAGGTAATGTTGTGACCCAGGTGGACCTTCAAGTGGATCACAATGGTGAGTGTGTAGGGACTGGTTACCTGGGAAGACCCTGAGGAGGAAGCATTCACCTCTATGTTTTTCACTGCGTTTTCCTTCTGTCAGTCACACTGTGTCTCCAGTAAATGGCTTTGGCTGCTCAGTGTTGGTTTGTGTGTCCCACAGAAATACCTCATAGCTTACAAGAAATGATCATGCCTCACAACAACCCCCCCCCCCCCCTACGCTCACCCACTACTCACCAGCACCCCTACCCCCAGTCAGTCCTCGCCAGCACCCCTACCCCCAGTCAGTCCTCGCCAGCACCCCTACCCCCAGTCAGTCCTCGCCAGCACCCCTACCCCCAGTCAGTCCTCGCCAGCACCCCTACCCCCAGTCAGTCCTCGCCAGCACCCCTACCCTCAGTCAGTACTCGCCAGCACCCCTACCCTCAGTCAGTACTCGCCAGCACCCCTACCCTCAGTCAGTACTCGCCAGCACCCCTACCCTCAGTCAGTACTCGCCAGCAGCTCCACCCCCAGTCAGTAAGCACCAGCACCCCTACCCTCAGTCAGTATTGTCAGTATGTGTAATAGCGACTATTCACTGCTGATCTGAAAAAAAAGACCCCCATATGTGATAATCAGAGAGCAAGTATACTGTGACTGATGGAGAAGGGGATTGATTACATGCACACAAGTCCATGTTGGGTTTCGCCCACATCTTTATTGAAGGATCCATCAGAAGCTTCCATTGCAGATTCCATCAAAAATATGGGACAGGATAGCACAGCATGCTGCATTTTTCTTGTCAGGTTTTCACAAAGAAACCAGATCTCATCATAGTGAGTGCAGTCTGTCACATGGCATTGATTGGTGCTTCCATTATTTTAATTGTTCTCCTTCTATAATGGAATGATGGACGTTTTTTTTTATTTTTGGAATGTATTTTGTGCCATTAAATGTTTAACAGTTACTATAACAAATATAAAATCACACTAATGCTTTTATCCTCAAAAAAAAAAAAAATTAAAAAAACATAGATTGTCCTGGTATATATAAAGATAAAAGTTGAAAAAAAAAAAAAAAGTAGCCCCTCTGGTGTGATACCATATGAGGTGTTTTTTTGTGAAAGAAATGTGCCAGAAGTGCTCACCTTGAGATGTTGTGAGCAAGTCACAACATCTTATACAACGTAATGTATGTGGACCTCCGCTGAATGGTAGTCTGCCGTCTGTGCTGCTGCCCTTGTCCTCCCCGGCTTGCTGTAAGTGCGGCTTCCCGGGTTGATAAAGTTGCTTGTAGAGAAGGAAAAGAGGACGTCGGAAAATTCTTACCCTTGCTAGATGTGGTGCCACTACCCACCATCAACCTTCTTATTGTCAACAGGTGAAATTTAACAGCAAGCTTTTCAAGGGTGTGCTAGCGCTTGAACTGGCTGGCGTTATTGGGGCATACCTGCTGTACTTCAGAATGGATTCAAGCCAAGGTCAGGTTCCTTACAGCTCTGCAAGATTTTACAGATGAATACCTTATTTGTTGGATCACTTTACACCTCACGCTGCCTGTGCCTGTCATATGTAATGGAGGTTTCCAGTTTTTTTTTGTATAATGAAATGTAATGTGGCATATTCTTGTAACAGAATTGCTTGAAGTTTGTGACCTCCAGTCTCCCTGGAATAGTTTCTTAACGGTTGTGCAGTGGTATAATATTGATGACCTATCCTCAGATCATCAACTTTTGAAGGGATCATGGTGTACGTGATCATGGTGTGCGTGTGAGCATGGCATCCTCTTCAAAGTTTAAAGGGGTATTCCCATCTCAGATAATGGGGGCAAATCTCTAGGATATGCCCCCATTGTCTTATAGGTGCAGGTTCCAGAGGCTTCTTTAAATCGAAGGCTAACACAAGGCCGGCAAAGTGGTGGCCAGCGGTGCTCGGCTATTTTCGGAATCCACATAGAAATGAATGGGAGTGCACCGTGCCTGCACGGCTTCCTCTCCTATTCTTTTTTATGGAACCAACGGAAATAGCCGAGCCGTGGTGCGCCCTCTGGAACTTTCCGACTCTGTTACCAAGATAGGTGGGACCCGCGCCTATTAGACCAGGGGTCCCCAAACTTTTTACACAGGGGGCCAGTTCACTGTCCCTCAGACCGTTGGAGGGCCGGACTATAAAAAAAAAAAAAGCGCCCCCTCCCCCCAATACCAAATTCTCAACCTGACCCCCTTCCCTCCTAACATTACGTAAATCACTACAGAACATACCGGCTAATACAGCGCCCCATACCTCTTACATCCAGTGACGTCTCCTCTGATATAGACTTCTCTTTCCTCATCTTCTCCTCTCAGACCAGACTGCCATGATGATTTTTCAGCCATTTCTCGTCTCTGCAGTTTGACAAAAAAAAATCTTAGTTTACTAGTTTTCCATCATACTCCCATCTTCTGGACAAATTATCCTACCACCCTCAATACTGTGCCGCTTTGCTCCCCAATACTATAATGCCCCCTAGTAGTAATCATTCTCCTTATAAAGTGACAGTAGAAAATGCCCCCTAATGTGTGCCAGTACAAAAAAATACCCCCTTTTAATGGCATAATCTGCCAATATAATATACCCCTATATAGTGCCCCCAAATCAATGCCCCCATAGTACTCCTCTCCCCCTTCCCCATAGTACCCGCCATAATGTGTCAAAGTATAAAATGCCCATATGCAGAGCCCCCCCCCCCCCCCGCATATAAAATACTCCTTCTTTGTGGCCTCAGTAGATGCCCCCAGTGCCCCCTAATAATGTGCCAATTAGAGGTGCCCCCAATATGCCAGTAAATACCCCCCTTAGATGCCCCCCATATGCCAGTAAGTGCCCCTTTAGATGCCCCCATAGTGCCTCCCAAATATGCCACTAAGTGCCCCCCATAGTGCCCCCAATATGCCAGTAAGTGCTCCCTTAGATGCCCCATAGTGCCCCCAATATGCCAGTAAGTGCTCCCTTAGATGCCCCCATAGCGCTACAATCCAGTATTGTGCCATATAAAAAAAACACTCATACTTACCTCCATGAGCCTGTCAGTAATGCGATGCAGGCCTCTTCCGGCCTGTGTCCCACGCTGTACAGCTCAGACAGCCCGATGACATCACCGCGCTGCCTGCCCGGCCTCTGATAGGCTGCAGGCCTCTCCCTCCCTGTTCCGCCGCAGCAGTTATCGGTATTGCTGTCCTGAGGATGGAGATAAAGATGACTATGGAGATGAGCGCTTCCACAATGGAAGCGCTTATCTCCCTGTTCCACTGACCACCAATGAAAGAGGTGCCCCTTCCGGAAGTGCGGCGGGGGCCTGATAAATGGCCTCAGGGGGCTGCATGCGGCCCGTAGTTTGGGGACCCCTGTATTAGACAATGGGGGCATATCCTAACGATATTCCCCCACGGTCTGAGATGACACAACCCCTTTAACCGCACACCGTAAGCTGATTGGTGGACCCATGCTGATCTGATATTGATGACCTATCCTGATGATATTATACCACTGTGGAGCACCTGTCAGCAGGATCAAGTCTATAAAGGGATTCCACCTCCCCCAAGCCCTATTAAGTGCAGCACTATGTGAATAGTGCTGCTGCCCCTGACTCTGGATCACTGATTTATAATGTTTATACCCCCCACATTTCCCTGCTGTGAGCCTGCACACCAGCTCTGAAATACACTGAGAGGACTCATGAGCGTACGCACAAAATGCGTCCACGATGAGTCCTCTCAGTATATTCCAGCGACGGTTTGTAGATGCTCAGGGTGAACAGGAGTGGGCATGGACTTATAAAATAGTGATCTGGAGTCCGGGGCAACGGTACTATTTATGTAGCACTGCACTTATTAGGGCTTTGGGGAGGTGACAGGTTTCCTTTAAACCAGTTACACTGTCTGGTAGGGTTGATACTGCTGATTAAAATGATTTTGTCTTCCAAAGAAAAAAGACTTATTCTTTATGCAAATAAGGGCTTCAGCGCACCAAGGGGCGGGGCAACCCCTCTGTGTGCCTTAGCTTTTCACTGCTGTCTACGGCCCTTGCATGGAAGCCCTCATTTGCATAAAGGAAAAAAAAATGTTTTTCTCAGCAATGCCACAGCCAATTTTCACAAGTCATATATAATTATGTTGTCATCTATCATTTTAATCAGCAGGGGAGACCCTTCCATGACTGTTGGTGCTGTTAAAAAGTAGTGTATAGCCCAATGTATACAGATAGAAGAGCAGATACTCTCTGAAAAGACTTCTCCGGTGCTGTGCCATCAAAATTGCTATATATGAAGCAGCTAACCACCATCAGTCACACCGGCACCATTTTGACTGTTGTCCTTACTGTGAAATGCCGAATTTGCTTTATACCAGATATAATGGGACGCCATCCAGTCCCATGTTTAGAACATTATTATTTAGACTGTATCGGGGACTGATTTTACTTTTGAAGGCCATTATTCTGTTGTGAACCTTGGAGTAGTTTTGGTAGGCCTGACACTCCTAGATAGATTCACCACTGAATGAAGTCTTCTCCATTTGGCGTACAGGTTTTTGCTGTAGTTTGTTGGCTTATCACAACCTAAGAAATTACTTCCACAGTTCTTTCTGGCACAATGTACGGTACCTCATAGCCACATAAAAGCCGTCCACAGGATTTTGTGTTCTTTGACTAAACTCTGGAGTGTTTTTATGTTTTTTTTTCTTGAGATTACATATTTGATGCCATCTCCTCCAGATATAACACTAAGAATATAATTTGATATACAGTGCCTTGCGAAAGTATTTGCCCCCCTGGAACTTTTCAACCTTTTGCCACATTTCAGGCTTCAAACAAAAAGATATAACATTTTAAATTTTTGGTGAAGAATCAACAACAAGTGGGTCACAATTGTGAAGTGGAACGAAATTTATTGGATCATTTAAACTTTTTTTGTAATAATAAAACTGAAAAGTTGGGGCGTGCAAAATTATTCGACCCATTTACTTTCAGTTTAGAAAACTCACTCCAGAAGTTCATTGAGGATCTCTGAATGATCCAATGTTGTCCTTAATGACTGATGAAGAGAAATAGAATCCACCTGTGTGTAATCAAGTCTCTGTATAAATGCACCTGCTCTGTGATAGTCTCAGGGTTCTGTTTAAAGCACAGAGAGCATCATGAAGACCAAGGAACACACCAGGCAGGTCCGTGATACTGTTGTGGAGAAGTTTAAAGCCGGATTTGGATACCAAAAGATTTCCCAAGCTTTAAACATCCCAAGGAGCACTGTGCAAACGATCATATTGAAATGGAAGGAGTATCAGACCACTGCAAATCTACCAAGACCCGGCCGTCCCTCTAAACTTTCATCTCAAACAAGGAGAAGACTGATCAGAGAGGCAGCCAAGAGGCCCATGATCACTCTGGATGAGATCTACAGCTGAGGTGGGAGAGTCTGTCCATAGGACAACAATCAGTCGAACACTTCACAAATCTGGCCTTTATGGAAGAGTGGCAAGAAGAAAGCCATTTCTCAAAGATATCCATAAAAAGTCTCGTTTACAGTTTGCCACAAGCCACATGGGAGACATACCAAACATGTGGAAGAAGGTGCTCTGGTCAGATGAAACCAAAATCGAACGTTTTGGAAACAATGCAAAACTATATGTTTGGCGTAAAAGCAACACAGCTCATCACCCTGAACACACCATCTCCACTGTCAAACATGGTGGTGGCAGAATCATGGTTTGGGCCTGCTTTTCATCAGCAGGGACAGGGAAGATGGTTAAAACTGATGGGAAGATGGATCGAGCCAAATACAGGACCATTCTGGATGAAAACCTGTTGGAGTCTGCAAAAGACCTGAGACTAGGACGGAGATTTATCTTCCAACAAGACAATGATCCCAAACATAAAGCAAAATCTACAATGGAATGGTTCAAAAATAAACGTATCCAGGTCTTAGAATGGCCAAGTCAAAGTCCAGACCTGAATCCAATTGAGAATATGTGGAAAGAGCTGAAAACTGCTGTTCACAAACGCTCTCCATCCAACCTCAAAGAGCTCGAGCTGTTTTGCAAGGAAGAATGGGCAAGAATTTCAGTCTCTAGATGTGCAAAACTGATAGAGACATACCCCAAGCGACTTGCAGCTGTAATCACAGCAAAAGGTGGTGCAACAAAGTATTAATGCAAGGGGGCCGAATAATTTTGCACGCCCAGTTTTATTATTACAAAAAAAGTTTAAATGATCCAATAAATTTTGTTCCACTTCACAATTGTGACCCACTTGTTGTTGATTCTTCACCAAAAATTTAAAATGTTATATCTTTTTGTTTAAAGCCTGAAATGTGGCAAAAGTTTGAAAAGTTCCAGGGGGCCGAGTCCACTTGCAATTCTGCCGTACTTTTCCTTCTAATTAATCATGTGCTTTCTTTCAGATTTCCGTCATACAATGAACAGGAGATTTCCCTCAGTTTTAGAAGGTAATAATGAATAATTTTTTCTTCTGAAGTATTATCCAGTAAATATAAATCCATTTGGATATCTAATACTTGTACTTAGTCTTATAAGGAGCTGTAGGCGACTGAGCTTTAGTTAGTTCATCAGTTCATGGGAAATAATAAACTTTGAGGGACGAATATGGCTGCCGAAAATCCACATTGAATACATGTGGATGTCAAATCTGCGCAGCATGTCAATTTCTGCATAGATTCTGCATTGATTTATTTTTTATAAGCATGCTGTTAACTTTGTTTAAACTTCATCCACTTTGCTGCTGCTGTAAAAGGGGTGGCTCTTTTGACCGCAGTTCTAGGAAAATTTTTTACACGTATTTGTGGATGTCCCCAAGGGTGTTGCACAGGACTAGAAAAATATGGTTTATCTCTTTCAGAAAATGTGCCACACCTATCCATGGGTGGTGCCTGGTATTGCAGTTCAGCACAGTTGAAGCAAATGGACAGACGTGTCACTGTTTTTAGAAAAAGGTGGCCATGTTTTTCTAGTTTAGGACAGCACCTTTTAAGTTTTAAGGGAGTATTTATGGCATTTCCACATGATCTCCCTCTGGGACCTACTCCTATCTCCAAAACGGGGTCCTGTCACACCTTGATGGGATCGGAGAGGAGCCTGCACATGATTTCAATAGCACATCTAAAAATTTCATGCTCTAGATATAGATATGGTGCATTTTCCTAGACATGTTAGACAATTGGCTTATTTTATAATAATATTTTGCAGAAAAATGTTGGTGGATTTTAGGACTCCACACCCCTTTTCTTGACATTTTTCATTTTTCAACTCTAATGAGGCACAAAAAGTGTCTAAAACACATAATACATGCCAGGTCTTTAGGGCCAATGGGCCCAGAATTCCAGTACATTTAGCTTCGTAAATCACATTAACCACATTGATTCAGTTCTGTCATATTACAATATGGCACTTGTAACAGATGTTTTTCATGTTTCTCTGGTTTGTGAACAGTTTACTATAAATCTAATGAATGGGCTGGCATACATGGAATCCGGGAGCGAGATGCACTTGCCTGGGAGACAAGGAAGAACTGGTAAATTTGATATCTATCTGTCCTGTATATAGTCCCTGTTTTTGTCATTTGTGATAAAGAATCATTTTGGATGCTGCTCAGAAACTCAGGTAGGTAGCCACATGCAGATTAATCCAATTGAATGGAGTGAATCTGCTGCACATGAAAGTGCAACACTGCAATAGAAATCAGACGATGAGACTCCGATTTAAAATGCAGATTTTCTGTGTGTGAACATGCCATAAGCTATTATTATTTTACATTCTATGATTGGGTTGGTGGTTTTACATTATAGATATTGTAGACCTGTCATAGTGGTGCTGTGTGCCCGCTGCCGTCCTACTGGCTGGGCCGGGCACGGGTTCCGCATCAGGCACCTAGCTTCTGCCCGGGGCGAGCCTCTAGACTCCTGTGTTCCATGCTGCAGGGCACAGCCTAGCTGCTAGGTCTCTTCCTGTGTGTGAATTAGTGTCTAATGAGCTAATCAGCTCTCCTATATATGCTAGGCTGTTTGTTCCACCCTTTGTTTGTGCAGTCTCTTAGATCTTCCTTAGGTCTTAGCTTGCTAGACCCTGCACAAGAACTAGAATCCATTTTTGTCTGCCTGTGTAATGACTTCTGCCTGACTCCTGGACTCTGACTGCCTGCTGCTTTACCTGACCCATGCCTGTTCACCGTACTAACCCTGAGCCGTGTGCCCTGAATTTTTCACTGGTTTACTGATTTGCACAAACTCTGCCTGTTTTCTGACTACAAGCATTGCCTGGTCCCTTGGTGCTTTGCTCTGGTATCTCTGACTCCCATGGGTTTGCAGTCAACCACTCTGATTGGTTGGCACAGTGGGTCTACACAGCCATAACAGGACCATTTATTTGGATTAAATATTCAGATATTTGTGGTTTTGCTTACGAGTGGTAGAGAAATGTTCAATTCACTTATATATATATTTTTTTCTTTTCTACAGACATGTACCACCATGCCATCTGATAATTAATCTGCACGGACATCAAAATACATATCATGCAGAGATTTATCTTCTTTGGCGTTTCACCTCATAGACTCTCTCATGAACCTGGAAGTTGTTTCTATTGTGAAGATATAATTGAGATTTCCAATTGTAATCATCAAGATGTGGAAGATATTTATTGTATCAGGCCGGAGTGGCATTTTTGTAAATTACATTATTTTTAATATGCGTCTGTGGGTTTTTCTATTCAGCTGCTGTTCTTCTGTACCCCTTGTATGGAAAATGGAAATGCAGCTCCCAGTCATTAGGGGGTCTCAATGCAACCTTATCGACACAGGACAATATTCAATTGAAAAAGTCCTAAACACTTCAGGGGTCATTTATCAAACAGGGGTAAAGTAGAACTGGTTCAGTTGCCCATAGCAACCAATCAAATTCCACCTTTTATTTTGGACACCTTCTTTGGAAAATGAAAGGAGGACTTTGGTTGCTATGGGCAACTAAGCGACTTCTACTTTTACATTAGTTTGATAAATGACCCCCTTGATTTCTGCCCGTTGTCCCAAATCCATAGATATCTGAATACATTTCTTTAAAGCCTCATACACATAATCGTACCCATTTTGTGATCTGCAAAATACGAATACCGGCCATGTGCATGCCGCATTTTTCTACTAGAACTGGCTATTCATGTCCGCAAAACAGACAAGAATAGGACATGTTCTGTTGTAGAATGGATTTGTACAGCCCACAGAAGACATCTGTGGGCTGTCCACATTTTTGTGAGCCCATAGAAATTAATGGGTCTGTGTGTGATCCGAAAAAAAACACACAAAAAAAAACGCATCTCGAACGCTGACCACAATTACAGCCGTGAGAATGAGGCCTAAGTTATGACTTATTGCTAGTGGTTGTAAATATAGGTCCTAACTTTGGACCTTTTAGGGTCCATTCACACGTCCTGTATTTCCTTTCTGATCCGATCAGCAAATAATGTGGATAGGATTCGGATCCATTCATTTCAATGGGTCCTGAAAAAATGAGGACAGCACTCCGTATACTGTCCGCATCCGTTGTTCCGTTCCGTGATGCGGATCCGCAAATAAGATAGAGCTTGTCCTACTTTTGTCCACATATGCGGTCCGTGGTCCCATTATACTCAATGGGTCCGCAAAAAATGCGGAATGCATCAATATATCATCCGCAATTGCGGATCCGTTTCCAGGAAATAGAAAGAAATATCCTACCAACATATATTCCTCCTTCCTTTTTTTTTTGCGGAAAAACGGAACGGATGCGGATGTACAATTAGTAAAAACGGAAGGTTTTTGCAGAAACATGGATCCGCAAAAAAATGGAACAAAAATCTGGAAAAGAAAAATACGGACGTGTGAATGAAGCCTTAGGCTGAGTTTACACACCATGGCTGTTGTATGTGCTGAATCTCTATTGGCGGGTGGTGCTCTGCCACATGTGGCAGCTGTGCTTTGTAAACCCAGACTTTAGATGTTTTTAGAAATTTATTTTGATGTTTTTTGTGATGCTCCCACCCCTTTATATTATTCCTATTGATTTTCGGTTAGGTAATGAGACAAGTATCAGCAATAGTTGCTAGCAGTATTTTCTCCATAAGAACCTTAGAGCTGTGACGGATGACATGGGAGACAGTACCATGGAATAGATGTTGTCATGTGTGAACTTACCAATATACACCAAAACTGGCCATGCATGTCTTGAGATCCCACTAACAGTCTAATGTGTACAGATGCTTTCTTACAGCCAACCCCACCTCTCTCCAAGCATCTGAACAAACAATTAGATAAGGATGCTTTCACATCAGCAGCAGCCTGTTCCAGCGGGTGAACAGCGTGCCGGATCCGTGCTGCCGCTAGTGCACACGTCCGCTCTGGCCAATTGGACTATAATAGGGGTGGGCTGGAGGTCCGGCGGCCGGAATAAAACTACGACATGTGGTAGTTTTATTCTGGCCACCTCTCGGCATGTTTGCCATGCTGCGACCAGAACTCCAGCCTGCCCCCGTTATAGTCAATTGGGCCAGAGCGGACCTGTGGCAGCACGGATCCGGCAGGCTGTTCATCCACTGGAGAAGGCTGCCACTAATATAACATTTATAACTCTCTCAGAGTAAAATAAATGCTTACTGGATAAAAATCCATCAACTACTGTACAGTCGTTAAACAATATAATCCTTTATGTGATTCAAAGAGGAAGATTTACAAACCCAAGACAAGCAGGTAGGTATTCACTTTCTCAGCTTTGTCGGATAAGGCTACTTTCCCTTTCCGCTATTGAGAACTGTCATAGGATCTCAATAGCAGAGGAAAACACTTTGGTTTTGTCCCCATTCATTGTCAATGGTGACAAAACTGAACTGAAGGGAAGTGAGTGCACCAGAATGCATTCCGTTCTGTTTCATTGCGTTCCCATGATGCACACCAAAGCACTGCAATCAGCGTTTTCGAGTGTGTCCTGGGATGTGGAGCAAGACGGATCCGTCGTAACTCATAATGCTAGTCAATGAAGATGGATCCGTCCCTCATTGACTTACAATGGTTTTAGAGACGGATCCGTCTTGGCTACTGTATTATGATGGATCTAGCAAAAACGCAGATGTGAAGTAGCCTAAGGAAGCCACTGAAATCCATATATTCCTGTGTGAAGTGTCATCTTCTTTCTTTAAATAAGCACATGTGGCACACACTTTTGCCGTATTTAGGACTTTTATTAACAATTAATTTGTGATAAAAATGTATCATGATTAGATATTTATTACATCACACATCTCATTCAAATTAGTAATGTAACGTTTTAAAAATATTATACGATGGACACATATATATATATAGTTTGTCTCAAACAACAAAATCAGATCCCAAGTCTGAGGACACAGCTCCCTGTACCTTTGATTATAACATAGGAGGATATTGGTGTAATCTACCATTATACTTGAGGTTTTCAGGCTTTCTGTGGAGTTTAATTTACAGCATGATACATTTGGCTTCCCATACTGCATAGAAATGATATATAATCACAATGTGTAACACTATAACTGATCATAGCAGTATAGCTCATATGTTCTTTACTTCTGAAGAAGTTATTGAAGAAACTAAAGTTTCATGTGTATGCCAAGGAGAGAGCGGTACAGATCATTTTTCATCTACCAAGTACTATAAGTATAGAACAAGTACTACAGAACATTTGGATCTACAAACTTGCAATTGCACTTTATAGATTTGTCAGCTTCAACCAAAGACCACTGAAGACCTACAGAAAGAGAACGCTCATATGGGGTTTCTGAAGGAGCACATCTTGAACTCACCTCTGGGAACGTCATTAAGGCACAGGGATCATTGGTAAAGTACGGTGCTACTGCCCAAAGAATTGCATTTATAATATTTGGACATTAGAGGTTGAACACAGCCATTCATGAATTAGGTTCAACGATTCCAATGCCTGAACAACATTCTCAGTGGTCACCTCAGGATGTAAACAGTCAGGAACGCCATATAAGCACCTCAACTGTACAGGTACTCTTGTATACACAAGTATACAGCACCTCCTCATTTCATGAGGGTATTTCTCCTATGGCCTGAGACTCACCTACATCCTAAAACACTAACAACCTTCCAAATGGGAAGGAAGGATTCACTATAGTGATTGTGCACGGAAGTATACTATAGTTTAGTGCAGGTGCTGTATACTCAGAGCCAAGGATGGTATCAAATCCCGTCCAGAGATGTCAGGAAAGCCTTTCTCAAAATCTCCCCTGATTTCACAGGATGGGATCCAAACCCATACTTGTCTTTAATATACAAGGTCCATGCACTGAACCATAACACGCTTGTGTGCATGAGCTCAGACTTTTTTTTTTTGTCTGGCTTGCAAATGATGAAGTGTGATCAAATAAGCAGTACTTCCTTATTCAACCCTGAATTCCTAGCGGTTGCACTACAATCCTCACTATCTGAGGCACAGTTAAGCCCACTTTCGGAACCATGTTAACGGGAATCGGTGACTAGCGACCTCCCTATTCCACTATTTGCATAGACACATAGCTGCTGTTCACTGTGCTGCTTTTCTTTCGGAGGCTCCATTCCCGAGTTCTGATACTTTTTCCTAATGTGCAAATTAGGTATTTGGTGCACCAAGAGAGTCACTTGCTGTCATTACACCCTCCCTCGCTGCTTTACTTGACGGGGCCACGCCCTGACAAAGTAGTGAGGGAGGAGCTGGCCCCAGAAAGGATCGGAACTTGGGTGCAATGAGAGCAAGGCTGATGCCCTCATTGCACCAAACGCCTAATTTATTTATTAGGGAAAACACCGCCTCTGATCAACAAAAGAAACACAGTGTTTTAATCAGGTGAAGAACAACTATGGTGGAGATTTATCAAAGACTGGCATTTTACGCCGGTCTTTCAAATCTCTGTACTGCTGGAAGATGTGACTAATTTATGGCAAGGCACAGGCCTCGTCATAAATTAGGTGCATCCTACAGCTGTCTGTGCGCCAGAATGAAATATACAGCAGCACTGACCTTCCATGGACTTCTGTCTTCATTGCCGAAGATAAATGAGGTGGACCAGCTGGCCCCACCCAATCCTCGTCTTTGCCATGCCGCCTTTTCAGAAAGTCACAAGGGTGGTACACAGATGCCAACTGCAACAATATTTGTCGCAAGTGGCAATTACAAAGTTACAAACACGAGGTTTGCAACTTTTTCATGCCAAAATAGAGGTGCATGGAGATGATAGCTCGTCCTCTATGTGTCTATGGAAACAAAGTGGTCACCCCCATTGCATGTAGTGACTGCTATTCATGCTAACATCTCAGGCTGAAAAACAATCAGCTCAATATTTCAAGTACAATTAGCAAACAGGAAAACCAGAATACAGAAAGCACGGATAATACAACTCTATAGTTTTCAAGAGCCGTGACAAAGGAACTATCCTTTGAAACTATATTCCTGTACTGGTGCTCTTTTTCAACCCCTCCTTAGCACGCCGTGCTTTCCTGCATCAGTGCTCTTTCTTAACCCCCTCCTTGGCATGCAATACTATATAGTGGCACTTAATCAAAGAATACTATAAATTAAAACATGATTAACATTGTCCTCAATATATAAAAAAGCTGTTTGAACATAGAAGGCCAATGTTGCCCATAAAAACCAATAAGATTTTTATAAGTTTGACAATGAAAAAGTGGAATTATTGTTGGTTTTAATACATGTTTCTGTGTAGGTTGGCTGTTAGTATTCATCTCACAATGGACATTTATCATCTATACACAGGATAGGTGACAAATACCTGTCATTGGGGGCCCCACTGCTGGTACCCCTACAATTACTAGAAAAGTAGTCCCAAGCCCCCCTGTCTCTCCTCATTGCATGATGGCATTGAAGATGAGTTTGAGTGGAGTGGTAATTGATGCCGCTCAATGTCTATGAAGCTGACGGAAAGAGTTGAGCACCATCTTGGATGTCTCTGTCAACCTCACAGACTTTAAATGTGGCAGCAGTGCAATGTGTGAGCAACTCTCCACTGAAACTTCTCACTGCTCTCATATAATGAAGGCTTGGGACTCCCGTTCTAGAGATCATGAGTGTCCTAGTGGATGGGGCCCCAGTGATCAGACATGTGTCATTTAACCTGTAGATAGGCGATAAATATCCAATTCTTTTAAATGATACATATCATAAATGCCCAAAAGAAGATCACCGGTTAAAGGGATTGTCTCACTTCAGAAAATAGCATTTATCATGTAGAGAAAGTTAATACAAGGCACTTACTAATGTATTCTGATTGTCCATATTGCCTGCTTTGCTGGCTTCATTCATTTTTACATCACAATATACACTGCTCGTTTCCATGGTTTACGACCACCCTGCAGTCCAGCAGCAGTGGTCGTGCTTGCTTATAGGAAAAAGCAACAGCCTATGCATGCTCCCGCGGTCCCGGCCACCAGTAAAACCGACACTTCTTCCTATAGTGTGCAAGCACGGTCACCACTGATGGACTGCAGGGTGGTCGTAACCTTGGAAACGAGCAGTGTATATGTGATTGAAAAATGAATCATGCCAGCAAAGAAAGCAATATGGATAATCACAATACTTCAGTAAATGCCTTGTAGTAACTTTCTCTACATGATAAATGCCATTTGCTGAAGTGAGACAACCCCTTTAAGTCTATAAACTCAAACTACTAACAATTTCCAGAATTAAAAAAATACATATACAATAAATCAGTATAAAAAGCAGCGTAACTTTCCAAACACAAGCCATTAGTTTTCTGATCCTGTGTTACAACCTCTGCTATAACTACTAGCACTGAGAGATTAGTCTTTCTTTCTTATGCACAAGGAAAAAACTGTCAATCATCATCCAAAGGTGGGGGCAGTGTGCTTCATCTGACTCATTTCTCTCTCAGCAGTAGCATGCGCAGCAGAGTTTAGCAGGTCAGTTCTCTAAAAGTGCTTAAAAGGGGTTGTCCGGTTTCTGATAGCGCTGCGTTCTCTTCACTGTTCACCTGCTCGCCGTTGACACTGCAGTGGCAAGAAGGTGTAATCACAGCTCCTCTGTCACATTCACTTGAATGGGAAGGAACAGTTGTTGCTACACTCCAGTCCCATTCAAATGAATAGGACAGAGGAGCTATAATTACGCTGCTTGCTGCTGCAGTGTTGATGGTGAGCAGATGGCTGTGCCGGAAGTCAGACCCCTGCTGATCTAATATTAATGACGTATCATGAGGATAGGTCATCAATATCAGAAACCAGACAACCCCTTTAAAGTTATCACAGAGTGAAATTAGTGGGTCTGTCACTACACTACGCTGCCCTCAGAAAGCGCAGCATGTGGGAGCTGACAAGTTCCCTCTAAGCAGACAGAGACTGCCTACAGGCTTGTCAGCAGTTGTCATTAACAACCAGCAGAACTCTGAATGAGGTCTGGACTATAATACAGGCAGTAGATAAGAATCTGTAAAAGATAGGTAATGAAATGTATATAGAAAGTTACTATTTATTTATATCTAAATAGAATATCTCATACAACAAAAGGCCACATTAAAGGGGTTGTCTGGTTCCATGATATTGATGACCTATCCTCAGGCTAAGTCATCAATATCAGATTGGTGGGGGTCTGACTCCCAGCAATCCCGCCAATCAGCTGTTTAAAGGGGCAACCGCGCTGCGTCCTCCTCAGTATTTATCTGGTATACCTGCTCACCACCTAAATTGTAGCGGCAGTGCAGTGTAAATATAGCCTCCCCTCCCCATTTGCTTGAATGGGAAGAACAGCTGTAATTACCCTGCACTTCCACTACAAGCTACATGGCGTCTAGGTAAAAGAGGTTGCACCTCTTGCACCTGTCCCTTCAAACATCTGATTGGTGGAGGTGCCAGGAATTGGGCACTCACTGATCTGATATTGATAACCTATCCTGAGGACAGGTAATCAAAGTCATGAAACTGGACAACCACTTTAATGAATGTGGAAACATTGTACATTTAGGTGACCTATTTAGTTATACACATTAGATGAACCAATGATTTTGGTGGGACCAGACGATCATCTAAACTGTACGGGGGGCGGGGCGGTCCTTGACTCATCCTGCCCAAATGTTGGGGAACAGAAAATCACTATCACACCAGATATTTTTTTCTCCCTGGGAGATAAACCACCAGTGGTTCCTGGCAGCGGCTTATTCCCATCTCCCAGTTTAAAACACATGTATAAAGTATTCACCCAGTTACAGCGGGGATGCTGAGGCCTGTGTCTTCCAAGCATTTCCCTGCACACAATTGTTAGTAATCATTTTTTAATATACAATATATCATTAGATATATTAGAACTTTCTTTTTTGCCATGAACATCATATGGTAGCAGTATTAAACAAGACTTAACTTCTCCACAAATTCATCCATCATTTAAGAGGTATTCCCATCTACCGAAATGACGACATTTCACTAGGATGTGATGCCACTTAAAGAAGTTATTCCAAGAGAAATATTTATCATCTATCAAGAGGATAGGTGGTAAATGTTGGATAGCTGGGAGTCCAAACATTTGGACCCCCAGCGAACCAGAGATTCCAAAGTTTCCTTCTCTAAAGGAAGCAGTAGTGTGCATGACAATCAACCGCAACATTTACACCTATGGCATCCAAGAATCGCAGTCAACGTCAGTCCAATATATGTGAATGGGGTTGTGTACCAACATGCACAACTACAACTCCACTAAAAGAGGGGAATCAGAGCTTGATGCTGATCTGATCATAGTTTTTCCCTGCCCAGCCACTTAGGTGTGTAAGGTACTGCAAGTGATTGGGGCAAGTGTCCAGAAGAGGTCTCTGTGCGGGAAAACATAGTGAATGGGTAGCAGAATTGAATCACGCCGTTGCCCCTTCATTCTCTTGGTTGGTTGTATTCCCACAGGTTTACAGGAATTTCCATTTATGACCTATCCTTATGCTCAACAGAATATGGGCTTTTGTGTTTGTGTGGCCCCTTCACAGCTGTACCAGACAGCGGCAATTCATCATTGAGTGAATGAAGCTGAACTTAGGTTGAGCTGCAGCACTAACATACTGTGCCCGGAACAAAATTGAAAGGACCACTGTTCCCCAGAAGGACCCTTAGGCGCCTTTCATACGAGCGACGATACAGATTGTGTCAGGATGTGTTCATTGAAACTCGCACCATTTCGCAAGCAAGTTCTGTCAGTTTTGTCTACAATTGCGTTCAGTGTTTCAGTTTTTTCCGCGCGGGTGCAATCAGTTTTGATGCGTTTTTCAAGTGCGTGAAAAAAACCTGAAGATTTACAAACAACATTTCCTAGCAACCATCAGTTAAAAATGCTTTGCCTCCGGACTACAATGCGTTTTTCACTGAAGCCCCATTGACTTCTATGGAGCCAGGGCTGCGTGAAAAAGGCAGAATATAGAACATGCTGAGATTTTTTCCTGAACGCAGAAATGATGCGTGAAAAACGTCACGTGCACAGACCAATAGAAATGAATGGGTCAGGATTGAGTGCAGGTGCAATGCGTTCACTTTACGCATTGCACCTGAGCAGAAAATTCTCTCGTGTGAAAGGGGCCTTATTCTGCTATTCTGATAATGGGGGTTAGAACCCCTTTAACTGCAAATTCCAATTGGACATAGACCAAGTTATTCCATTAAGGTCTCATGTACACAACTGTATTTTGCATCCGAGCCACATTTTTTGCGGCTACCCATTCATTTCTATGGGGCTGCAAATAATCCAGATAGCACAAACATGTCATTTGTGTCCTGTCCGCAACTTAAAAAACATGTCCTATTTTGCGGAAATGTGCAAAATATACAGTAATGTGCATGGGGTCTAACTAGTGTGTATGAAGAAATTATATAGGTGTATCTTTTTTGGGAGTTACAATATACTAAACAAAACTACAGTAAAGGATCATATGATGCTCATTACTGTGGTTTTAGTTTTCTTAGTGCAGATCAACATTTCACTTGTTCCATTTGAGTCGTATGGCAATAAAGATGGCCTATTATCGTGTTTTTGAATAGTAAATAGACTTTTCTTCAAAGTACTCCTTCAGGCGAGAGGCTGTTGGTCTTTTCTTAGCTTCCCTTGATAACATCCTCTTGATTATTGCTTCCTTAAATTAGGGGGAAAAAACATAAAAAAATTATGGTCTGGCCATAAATTAAAGGGGTTCTCCGGGAATTAAGAAAAGCACTTGAATATTAATTTATGATAAATATATTCCCAAATACCTTTTGCTCGTTTTGTCTAGGAAGCAATCATTAGGAGAAATAAAATGGCCGCTGTTCTATTAGTACACACAAAACCTGTCCTAATCACACAGAGGACAAATTACTTCACATCACTGAGATAAAGAGCTGCCTCATCCTCCTCTCTGCTCTGTTTGTCAGTATACAGCTGATAATATCTTCAGCTTCATCTCTGTAAGAATGGAGTTCATGAGGAGACATGGAGTACAGAGGGGAGGGTGTGGATAATGAGCAGCAGCTATTATATGCAGTCTCCATTACCACAGCCCACAGTCTGTTCTGTCCATCCTCTCTGTACTTCATGTCTCCTTATGAACTCCATTCCTACAGAGATTCAGCTGAAGATCTTATCATCTGTATTCAGGATCATAACCCCCGACAGGTACAGCAGAGATGGGGCGGCTCTTTAGCTCAGTGATGTGAAGTAACACACAGATTTTGTGTGGACTAATAGGACAGCGGCCATTTTGTTTCCCCTGATAATTGCTCCCCTAGACAACATGAGCCATTATAAATAATGAAAGGTATTTGGGAATATATTTATTATAAAGTAATATTTAATATTTTCATTTTCTTAATGCCCAGAGAACCCCTTTAATATATGTACATGGAAGAAAGGTATTCTGTACAAACACACACACAGTCAATTATGAAATTTAGTGTACATTTGAGAAGTGAGAATAATATTATTACATATGCCTAGATATGATAATAAAAGCCCAAAGCCTGCATCTGCACTACTGAGAGATTCTGATTTTCTGTTTCCTGATTTCTGTCAGGTGCAGTGTTGTCACTGAGGCTTTGTGCGAATTTAAATCGGCATGAACATCCTACCACTGGAATTATAGCAAATATGTGTGCAAAAATTTGAACATTTATATGCTCTGAATCTTTAAAGGGATTGTCAGCTTTTTACTATTGGGGATAGGTCTTCAATATCAGATCGGTGGAGGTCCAGCACCCCCGCCAATGAGCTGTTTAAAGAGAATGCAGCGCTCATATTAGCACTGCCTTCTCTGATTACCTGCAGCAATTGCAATGGTGAGCAGGTGTAATTACAACGATAGCGTCCCCATTCACTTCTATGGGATGAATCCATCTGTTCAAGTAAATACTACAGAGCCGTCCCATAGAAGTGATTGGAGATGCCATACTTGTAATTACGCTGCTTACCAAAGCAATTGCTCCGTATGAGCGCTGCCTTCTCTTCAAACAGCTGATTGGCGGGGTGCCGAGTGTCAGAACCCCGCCAAACTGATATTAATGATCTATGCTGAGTCAGGTCATCAATAATAGAAAGTGGACAAACCCTTTAAAGGGGCTGTACAGACTTAGAAAAACATGGCTGTTTTCTTCCAAAAAGAGTCACACCTGTAGTATTGCAGCTCAGTCTTATTTACTTTAATTGAGCTGACTTGCAATACCACATACAACCTGTGGACAGCTGTAGCAAAGTTTCTGAGAGAAAACAGCCATGTTTTTCTAATCCTGTAAAACCCATTTAAAAGTTTCCATGCAATGGATAGAAAACAGAAATTTCTCAGTAGTGTACCCTCAACACTTGTTGTTGTAAAAAATTTTCACAAAGGAGTTGCAAAAATGGATACAAAAATCCATTTTTCTACACAAACACAACCACTTGTATCCAGGAATTGTGTATTGTATTAAAGGCCCCTTTATCTAATCTCATCCACTAAAGCACTTATACAATGTGTAATAAAAAGGCAAGATACACCATTCCCAGTCTAAGGCCTCTTTCACACTAGCGTTAGCACGGATCCGGCACCTAAAGGGTGCCAACGGATCCGTGCTAACGCGATACATGTGTGGAGCCGAAGCAGCGCTCCGGCCCCACACATGACACACATTGAAACAAGACACCGACATACATACAAACATACAGACATACATACTCACATACTCCAGGGATGCCGGCAGAACGTCTTCACGCGCCTCCTGCGCGCAGTGATGACGATTCCCCACAGCGCCCTCCGCTGGGCGCAGTGTGGAAACGTCATAGCTGCGCGCAGGAGGCGCGTGAAGACATGCTGCCGGCGTCCCTGGAGTATGTGAGTATGTATGTATGTATGTCTGTATGTTTGTATGTATGTATGTCTGTATGTTTGTATGTATGTATGTCTGTATGTATGTAGCCGGATCCGGAATGACCCCCCATTGCAAATCAATGGAGGACAGATCCGGATTACTGGTGTGTCCACACCAAACGGATCCGTCCCCATTGACTTGCATTGGGGGTCATTCCGGATCCGTCTTGGTGCGGATCCCTGGACCAGAGAGCAAACCGCAGCATGCTGCGGTTTGTTCTCCGGTCTGAAGACGGAACGGAATGCTTTCAGGAGCATTCCGTTGTCTTCAGTTCAGTTTTGTCCCCATTGACAATGAATGGGGACAAAACTGAAGCGTTTTTTTCCGGTATTGAGCCCCTGTAACGGAACTCAATACCGGAATTTAAAAACGCTAATGTGAAAGTAGCCTAAAAAGACCCTCTCACTTCTTTCACATTTTGTTATGTTGTGGCCTTATGCTAAAATAAAAAAAAGTTTCCCCTCTTCAATCCAGACGCAGTACCCCATAGGGCTCTATCACACGAGCGCGTCCCTTGCGGGAATCACGCTCTGTGTAAGAGTTGGATCGTGCGTTCTGTACTTAGAAACACATGAAAGGCAACCTAGAATTTACAAAAAAAAGAACCTAGAAGACTCTCAGACTTGGAAAAACAAGATTATTTGGTCTGATGAAACCAATATGGAAATTTTGGCCTCAATTGTAAGCATCATGTCATACAGAAAAACATGGTGGTGGGATTATCATTACATTGGGGTTGTTTTTCAGCAGCTGGGACAGGGAGACTGGTCTTGGTTGAAGGCAAATTGAATGGAACAAAGTAAACAGATATTCTAAATGAAAACCTGAACCAGAGTGCTCTGGACCTCAGACTGGCCAAAGGTTCACAATCCAAAAACACAACGACCCTAAGCACACAGGCTAGACAACATAAGAGTGGCTTAGGGATGAGTTTGTGAATGTCCTTGAGTGGCCCAGCCAGAGCCCTGACTTGAACCAAATCAAATATCTCTGAAGAGACCTGAAAAGGGCTGCCAACTGATGGTCCCCATTCAATCTGACAAAGCTTGACAGGCTCTGCAGAGAAGAATGGCAGAGGAACCCTAAATTCAGGTGTGCAAACCTTGTGCATCATACCCAAGAAAACTGGAGGCTATAATCTCTGCCAAAATGTGCTTTAAAGGGGTTTTCCGAGAATGTTTAACTGATGACCTATCCACAGGAGAGGTCATCAGTATCTGACCCGTGGGTGTGCGACACCCAGGACCACCGCTGATCAGGTGTTTGAGAAAGCACGGGGTCTTGCAGAAGTGCTGTGGCTTTCTCTCAGCTCACAAAGCATTGTAACCGATGAACGTGACATCACGTGGCCTAGGCAAAACTGTGGGAAGGCCGCTGCGAGTGCTGGTACCTTCTCAAACAGCTGATCGGTGGGGTCCCGGGTATTAGAGATGCTGATGACCTATTCAGACAATAGGTCATCAGTTAAAAAAAATCTCAGAAAATCCCTTTAACAAAGTCCTGAGTAAAGGGTCTGAATATTTATGTCAATGCAATATTTAACTTTTTTCTTTTAAATTAGGAACAATTTCTAACATTCACTTTGTCATTATGGGGTATTGAGTGCCGTATCTATTTAGTTTAAAGTGGATTTGTTTGTACTCTTTGCTGAGCACCACCAAACAGGAAGTCATCCTCTCACTCAACCCTTGACCTCTGCGTATGGGCCAATCAAAGTAGTGCCAGTGCACTGTGCAGAGCAATAAAAGGATATACATTTTCTTCTGACCTTGACCCCTCCACTTCTGTAAAACATCAGTAAACCACATTCCCTTCAAAGAGGACCTAGAAAATATTTTTTCTTATTTTCTGTTGTCTAAACCTAGGGTGCATTTTTTAGTCCAGTGCGTCTTATAAAGCGAAAAATATGTTTGTTTTCCTACAAGCAAATTTAAAAAATATAACTCACAATTATGATACAAAAGTGACACTAATATAGTGATCTTACTATACCTCAGAGGGAAACTGCTGGACAAATTTCGGTGGCAGTTCAGCATTTCTTAGTTTCTCCCATTCCTAAACACACCAGAAAAAGTTTTTTGTTATTATCACAACTTAAAGAGGACCTGCCTCCACTACCGACATGTCTGTTTTAGAAAAAAAAATGTATTCCACATGACATGACTATACTGGAGCATTATATTCTTATAATACTCTATGCAATTCCTCTATTATTTCTACTATAAGTTTCTGAATAAATGTACAACTGGGTGTTACCAGTTGGGGTGCGTCCCTTCACAGTTTCACACATGACATTTTCCATTTGGTGTTACCAGTGGCAGACTGTACAGGGACATAGCCACATCTGGTAATACCCAGTTATACATTTATTGATAAACTCCTAGCAGGAATAAAAGAGAAATGGCTTGTACAAGATTTTAATATTGACGACCTATCCTGAGAACACCCTGCCAATCAGCTGTGTAAAGAGGCCACGGTGCTCCCATGACTGCTACTACCTCCTCACAGCATCATACATTGTAATGCGGATGTGCTTTACATTTCAATGGGACTGAGCTGAGACCCATACACTTGAATGGGACTGAGCTGTGCTTAGGCCATGTGACCAATGAACATGACGTAACAGGCCTAGGAAGAGTGCTCTGTGGCCTCTTTAAACTGCTGAATGCTGAGGATAGGCCATCAATATCAAAATCTCAGACAATCCTAATAAGAATGGACATTAGGAATGACCGAATCGACCTTCAGATGCAAGATTCGAAGTCGATTCGCTCAAAACTTTGTTTTAATGCTGTACAGAGACTGTAATACAAGACTGCGGTGAATAACTTCGGCATTCGATTTTTAAAGTTTAAAACCATTTTAAAACAGGGATCCGGAGCAAATTTTGGATCCCTGTTTTAAAATGATTTTAAAGTTGAAAAATCTAATTCCGAAGTTATAAGTTATAACTAATTTTCCTCGGCAGAGCTCATACATTTGAATGCTGTATGGAGACGAACATACAGCATTCAAACGAAGTTTCGAGCAAAATCTTGGATCTTGGGTCCATTGGCTCAACACTAATGGACATCATACACTGATTATGCCAGAGTGAAAAGAAAGGGAATTGTGTAATAATCCAGGATATAATATGACTATATTGTTGTCTATATTCAGAACCTACTTCATATTTGTACTTAATGTCAAACTTCCAGAAGAGTTCAACCAGTATCAGTCCTAATGGGTAGATATCAACTTCATTTTCGTAAACTGCATTCTCCTGCAAATAAAACATCACATTTGTAGTTTGCAATGCTACAATGATACATATGAATCATGTGCTATGTAGTAACAAGTATCAATGTCCTATCTGTTGTACAATACTATATTCTGTTTGGGGTCTAGAATTGCACAGTAGATGCTTTATTATATATGTACAACACTGCTGAATATGTTGCTCCATTCATCTTTATGGGACTGCGGAGATAGCCAAGCGCTGTATTTGGAGTATATATGCCAGTGCCATAGAGTTGAATGGAGCAGCAGTGATCAGTGGGGTCCCAGCAGTTCGACCACTATCAATCAGATACTTGTCACATCCTGTGGATGGGTGTAATTTATGATAGTGGGACAACCGTTTTAATACACATTTTATTTTTGCTCACAGCACTAAGTAGGGGTTGTGGAAAGCATTGCAAAATTAACTTTTATGGAGTTTTTATTATTAGGAGTAGTGTGAATATGTAGTTTTTTTCTGCTCCTGCAAGTGCATTGGAGACAGTACTAAAGGATATGGACACTTTTGTAACAAAAAAAATTTTTTTTAACACTAATAAATTTATTTTGTGGAGAAAATAATTTCTCCAATTGGTTCTATTTAGCTATCGTTTTTGTTTTTGTTTCTTCCTATGCACAACAGGCTCCTCTTAGTGAATTTACAGAGAATGACGGATTTTCTGTAACTCCTCCTGCCTCCACTGGGAGCGCCCACTGCTCTCCCTGCTACTGACTGCGAATGACAGCCCCAGCCTGGATGTGTTTTACAGGTCCTAATACACACACCAGGTATGGGCACTTTCATTATCAGCCCTGCCATGTGTATTAGGACTGTAAAACACGTCCCTGACTTGTGCTGTCATTACCATACGAATTGTATGCTAATGACAGCACACTGTCTACAGTCATGGCCAAAAGTTTTGAGAATGACACAAATATTATATTTTCACATGATCTGCTGCCCTCTGGTTTTTATGTGTGTTTGTCAGATGTTTTTATCACATACAGAAATATAATTGCAATCATATTATGAGTAACAAAAGCTTATATTGACAGTTAGAATGAGTTAATGCAGCAAGTCAATATTTGCAGTGTTGACCCTTCTTCTTCAGGACCTCTGCAATTCTCCCTTGCATGCTCTCAATCAACTTCTGGACCAAATCCTGACTGATAGTCCATTCTTGCACAATCAATGCTTGCATTTTGTCAGAATTTGTAGGTTTTTGTTTGTCCACCCGTCTCTTGATGATTGACCACAAGTTCTCAATGGGATTAAGATCTGGGGAGTTTCCAGGCCATGGACCCAAAATCTCTATGTTTTGTTCCCTGAGCCATTTAGTTATCACCTTTGCTTTATGGCAAGGTGCTCCATCATGCTGGAAAAGGCATTGTTGATCGCCAAACTGCTCTTGGACGGTTGGGAGAAGTTGCTCTCGGAGGACATTCTGGTACCATTCTTTATTCATGGCTGTGTTTTTAGGCAAGACTGTGAGAGAGTCGATTCCCTTGGCTGAGAAGCAACCCCACACATGAATGGTTTCAGGATGCTTTACAGTTGGCATGAGACAAGACTGGTGGTAGCGCTCACCTCGTCTTCTCCGAATAAGCTGTTTTCCAGATGTCCCAAACAATCGAAAAGGGGATTCATCAGAGAAAATGACTTTACCCCAGTCCTCAGCAGTCCACTCCCTGTACCTTTTGCAGAATATCAGTCTGTCCCTGATGTTTTTTCTGGAGAGAAGTGGCTTCTTTGCTGCCCTCCTTGAAACCAGGCCTTGCTCCAAGAGTCTCCGCCTCACAGTGCGTGCAGATGCACTCACACCTGCCTGCTGCCATTCCTGAGCAAACTCTGCACTGCTGGTAGCCCGATCCCACAGCTGAAACACTTTTAAGAGATGGTCCTGGCCCTTGCTGGTCTTTCTTGGGCTCCCTGGAGCCTTTTTGGCAACAATGGAACCTTTCTCCTTGAAGTTCTTGATGATGTGATAGATTGTTGACTGAGGTGCAATCTTTCTAGCTGCGATACTCTTTCCTGTTAGGCAATTTTTGTGCAGTGCAATGATGACTGCACGTGTTTCTTTAGAGATAACCATGGTTAACAGAAGAGAAACAATGATGCCAAGCACCAGCCTCCTTTTAAAGTGTCCAGTGGTGTCATTCTTACTTAATCATGACAGATTGATCTCCAGCCCTGTCCTCATCAACACCCACACCTGTGTTAATGGAGCAATCACTGAAACGATGTTAGCTGGTCCTTTTAAGGCAGGGCTGCAATGATGTTGAAATGTGTTTTGGGGGATAAAGTTCATTTTCTAGGCAAATATTGACTTTGCAAGTAATTGCTGTTAAGCTGATCACTCTTTATAACATTCTGGAGTATATGTAAATTTCCATTATAAAAACTGAAGCAGTAGACTTTGTAAAAATTAATATTTGTATCATTCTCAAAACTTTTGGCCATGACTGTACCCTCTTTAGTGAATAAGCAAATACAATTATATCAGGGCAAAACCACTTCTATCAATAGAAGTTTATTGCTAATGTGAACTGTATGAATTGAATACAGCTTCGCAAGTTGATTTTCGACCCTTAGCGGTCTAATCCCCTCCTGCAGCCTGATAACCAAACACTGATAGTCACTGGTGATTAGTTCGTATGGTTCCACAATATATAAATCTTATTGCAGCAAGATCCCCATCTCTTGAGGGACAAGCACTTGTAACGTGATGTAGATATTATTGGCTACACAAATTGCCAACCTGTAGGAAACCTTTGCTCATACAGGGATATATGGATCCCCTCAGTGTATAAATACAAACAAATAGATGGTTGGCAATAATGAGCAGCCTCAGCCTTTCCTAGTTATACGAAGAAACAGGCATGGTCCCTTTACTCTAATCTATAACATCAGGGAAGGCTAATTTCAAACCAGTTTCCACATACAGTCATGGCCAAAAGTTTTGAGAATGATACAAATATTAATTTTTACAAAGTCTACTGCTTCAGTTTTTATAATGGCAATTTGCATATACTCCAGAATGTTATAAAGAGTGATCAGCTTAACAGCAATTACTCGCAAAGTCAATATTTGCCTAGAAAATGAACTTTATCCCCCAAAACACATTTCAACATCATTGCAGCCCTGCCTTAAAAGGACCAGCTAAAATCGTTTCAGTGATTGCTCCATTAACACAGGTGTGGGTGTTGATGAGGACAGGGCTGGAGATCAATCTGTCATGATTAAGTAAGAATGACACCACTGGACACTTTAAAAGGAGGCTGGTGCTTGGCATCATTGTTTCTCTTCTGTTAACCATGGTTATCTCTAAAGAAACACGTGCAGTCATCATTGCACTGCACAAAAATTGCAGCAGGGAAGAGTATCGCAGCTAGAAAGATTGCACCTCAGTCAACAATCTATCGCATCATAAAGAACTTCAAGGAGAGAGGTTCCATTGTTGCCAAAAAGGCTCCAGGGCGCCCAAGAAAGACCAGCAAGCGCCAGGACCGTCTCTTAAAAGTGTTTCAGCTGCGGGATCGGGCTACCAGCAGTGCAGAGCTTGCTCAGGAATGGCAGCAGGCAGGTGTAAGTGCATCTGCACGCACTGTGAGGCGGAGACTCTTGGAGCAAGGCCTGGTCTCAAGGAGGGCAGCAAAGAAGCCACTTCTTTCCAGAAAAAACATCAGGGACAGACTGATATTCTGCAAAAGGTACAGGGAGTGGACTGCTGAGGACTGGGGTAAAGTCATTTTCTCTGATGAATGCCCTTTTCGATTGTTTGGCACATCTGGAAAACAGCTTATTCAGAGAAGACGAGGTGAGCGCTACCACCAGTCTTGTCTCATGCCAACTGTAAAGCATCCTGAAACCATTCATGTGTGGGGTTGCTTCTCAGCCAAGGGAATCGGCTCTCTCACAGTCTTGCCTAAAAACACAGCCATGAATAAAGAATGGTACCAGAATGTCCTCCGAGAGCAACTTCTCCCAACGTCCAAGAGCAGTTTGGCGATCAACAATGCCTTTTCCAGCATGATGGAGCACCTTGCCATAAAGCAAAGGTGATAACTAAATGGCTCAGGGAACAAAACATAGAGATTTTGGGTCCATGGCCTGGAAACTCCCCAGATCTTAATCCCATTGAGAACTTGTGGTCAATCATCAAGAGACGGGTGGACAAACAAAAACCTACAAATTCTGACAAAATGCAAGCATTGATTGTGCAAGAATGGACTATCAGTCAGGATTTGGTCCAGAAGTTGATTGAGAGCATGCCAGGGAGAATTGCAGAGGTCCTGAAGAAGAAGGGTCAACACTGCAAATATTGACTTGCTGCATTAACTCATTCTAACTGTGAATATAAGCTTTTGTTACTCATAATATGATTGCAATTATATTTCTGTATGTGATAAAAACATCTGACAAACACACATAAAAACCAGAGGGCAGCAGATCATGTGAAAATATAATATTTGTGTCATTCTCAAAACTTTTGGCCATGACTGTAGAAAGAGTGAAGCTTTCTCCTGTGATAGAGAATACGACCTTCTCCATTGCTCTTATCAACATACATTAATAAGTAAAATCAATATAAAAATAAAACAGGCTGCCAGTTGATAGTTTTAGAACACTTCTCTTCATTGTTTATTCTTAAGCAAAAATAAATAAAAGTTATATTTTAATTATAGGATCGGATAGAGGGTCCCTAGTGGGATTTTTTTTGTCATCCATAATACAGATGACGTTGGTTTAATTGACTACTGTAACAAAGCACTTGTAGGGCAAACAGGCAGTGGTCTGTACTTCTGATGAATCTTTTAATGAAATGTAATAAAGGAACATTTTTATGGACTGGTGAGTGCTGTGGTAATGCTTCTTCTGCTGCTATAATTCAAAAAATCATATGAGTCACCTGTTCTGGTGCCATGTAGCTCTCAGTTCCCCGTCCAACAGTTCGTAAAAGGGGCTTTATTTTGTCTTTTCCACTTATTGGCGTCACCAGTCCAAAATCTGCTATTTTTACAGTCATATCTTCGGCAAACAATATATTTGCTGGCTGGAAATGGACAAACACTCATTTACAAAGAATGAAATGCTAGAATCAACATTCACTTTGGTTTCAGGTATTTCAATACATTTAAAGGGTAAACCACCTTATGTGCAATGTATGTTTAAAGTGTAACTGCATTTTGGAAAAACTTCATCATATCAAATGTTTTGATCAGTGGCAGTCTGAGTGCTGACACCCTGCCGATCACTAAAACAAGGAGTTAAGGGAACTGAGCTGTGCATGGTCTCTCCTCGCTATGAAAGATAGACTGAAGACAGGCTTATACTGACATCCTGGTCACGTCCATCATTTAGCCTCTTCCATTTAAATGCACTGTGCCTTCCCGATGCGCCAGCGCAGGTCACAAATCTAGTGTAGACACAGTGTGTTTCAATGGAGGAAGCTAAATGTTATATATGGTCAAATGCCGACTCCATCAGCAGCTGGTTGAAGATGGGACAGCAGACTTGCCAAACAAAGGGAAAAGACTTGAAGAGGACGAGGAACTTAAAAATAGCTATAATATGTGGGGTATATTTATGTTAAACATACACTGGTTATTAAAAACTTTTTTTTTCTGTTTTCCCAAAGTGTAATGCATTCAGTAAAGTGTAAGCCATTATGTATTGCAAACTATAACATTTAGAGGGGAAAAAAAACAAGACTGCAAACAACTATATGAACTGGAGAGTGAATTACCGTATTTTTCGCTTTATAAGACGCACTTTTTCCCCCCCAAAAGTAGGGGGGAATTGCAGTGCGTCTTATAAAGCGAATACTGGTGAGCGCTTCCATTATGGTGCCGGGAGCGGGGAAACATACTCACCCTCCTGCGCTGCAGCGCCGCTCCGGGTTTGGCGCTCCTCTGTCTCCTGTTGCCGGCGCTCCACTGTCCTGACCGCGTACAGCTTCAGGAAATAGTGCGCGCACTATGACCTGACGCTGCACGCAGTCAGGCGACAGTGCAGAGCCGGCAGGAGAAGACAGAGGAGTGCCAGACCCGGAGCAAAGCTGCGGCGAAGGAGAGGTGAGAAAGTTTTTTATTTTATCCTTATGGGGCTGATGGGCTGATCTGTGGTCTGATGGGGGCACAGTGGGCTAATATGGCGGCACAGTGGGCTGATCTGAGGTCTGATGTGGGCACAGTGGGCTGATGAGCTGATCTGAGGTCTGATGGGGGTAGAGTGGGCTGATATGGGGGCTGTTTTGAGGTCTGATGGGGCACAGCAGGCTGATATGGGGACACAGTGGGCTGATCTGAGGTCTGATGGGGCACAGTGGGCTGATATGGGGGCACAGTGGGCTGATCTGAGGTCTGATGGGGGCAGAGCGGGTTGATATGGGGGTTGATCTGAGGTCTGATGGGGGTCTGACATGGAGAGCTGATGGGGTTCTGACATGGAGGGTTGATATGGGGGTCTGATGTGATGTACTGAAATGTATTGGGGGGTCTGATATGAGGTGTGATGAAAAATATTTTATTCTGATTTTCCTACTCTAAAATCTGGGTCTTATCAAAGGATGCATCTAATAAAGCGAAAAATATGGTAAATAATGGTGGGGAATAATGAAAAACACTGCTAAAATCCCAAATTAACCTAGTCCAAAGCAAATGCCATAAATCTATGATAGGTAGGAGTCCCATTTTCTGGACTCTAAGAAATCAAGAGAATAGGCATCCTGTGACTTGTTCACTGTGACGTCATTGTAATCTATGAGGTACAGAAAGAGCCATTCTCCCAATAACAGAGTGTTCCACTGCAGGTTGGTCATAACCCCGGAAATGAGCAGTGTATAATGTAATGGAAAAATGAATCCAGCCAGCAAAGGAAGCAATATGGATAATGACAATACATAAGTAAGTGCCTTGTATTAACTTTCTCTACATAATAAATGCGGTGCTAGAGCGATGTCGGAACATGGCAATAATGCCATTCTCGGTGATTTAAAGCTTTAGATGCCGTGATCAAGCTCATATATGAGACAATTCCACCCCATTTGGAATTTTTTTTACCGCTTCCCACTACATTTTATGCCATAATTAACTGTGGCATAAAAAAGTACAACTTGTCCCCATAAAAAATAAGGCTTCATACAGCCACGTGAACGGAAATATAAAAAAGTTATGGCTCAAGGAAGATAGGGAAGAAAAATGAAAATGCAAAAACGAACAAACCTCCAGTAGTGTAAGGGTTAAGATATGTGATTTTCATATACTCTTCCTAGAAACCAAGAGTAGTGTAACCTGGCATGCAATACTGCATATTTTTTGGTCTGCCTAATGATAAAGAGAACTCCAAAAAGTACCCCACAAGGCTAGTCAACCAAGTAAGGCAAATTTCTCTTTAAGACATTCTGGTTCTCTTGTCTTTCTAGAATGAGAACTAGCTTGCATGTTTCATTAAGAGAGGTGTAAGCTTTGTGGGGTGGTATTCTTTTGTCTCTCTTTCAGTTGAAAGTTACTTTGAAGGTGTGTCTGGTTCATCTGAAGTGGATCCAAAATAGTGAATTAGAATTGCTAAAGGTGTTGTCTGTTTTTGCTATGCTGATGTTGCATGCTCAAGTGAATAGGAAGGAGCCATTAATTGGGACAGCAGGAGCTATAAGTATGAGTACTTGCAACTGCACAGCAATAAACCTTTACAGTAAATGGTAAGGGGAACTCAGCATAAGTGATATTTTTTTATATTATTTTCACACAGTGGATTGAGATGTTTTCCAGCCTTTTCAACAGGCTTATGTAGCAAAGCTAGAATAATAGCTAAGCCAGCCTCATATCTGCAACTAGCTTTCTGGGCAAAAGCACTTTATCAGAGCAAAGCAGATGAGAAGAGCTTTTCTAGTTGCAAGACTTTAAAGGGAACATCTGGGTAGGTAATATTTCAGTTATGGAGACCATTTGATATACATGATAACTATTGTAGGCTAGACAATGCTCCTATTGATTTCTGGGGAAATATATACCTATCATGTCCAACATCTGATGGCATCAGATAGGTTTAAGAAAACTAATTTGAATATCTTTCTCAGAAACCCATATGGGCATCGCCTGGCCTACAATCAATCTTTCTCTCCACAAAAATTTGGTTTTGAGTGGATCCAAACTTTTTTAAAAATTTGAAAACACGAACTGAGAACCAATTTGCTCATCCTTAGTACATAAAATAGGAATACATTGTGCTTTAAACAGACTCAGAGTCATCTGCACATCCTATTCCCATGTCATGAATTAGGCCCCGCTGCATGCTGCCCGTAATGGAAGCACTCTCAGCTATTTTCACTCCTATTGAAGTGAATGGAGAGAGTTGAACACACACGGCCACCTGTCCATTCCCAGATTGTGCAATGGGCCCATGTGCAGGTCCTAGACGGGGAACATAAATGTCCAGATTGTACAACTTTAACAACAAGATTCGGAAGCAAACATTGTGAATAATAACTTACTTTCAAATCTCTGTGGATTAGATTATTACTGTGAATGTATTCCACACCATCAATGATTTGCCTGAAAATATTAAGGCTTTTCTGCTTATCAACCATTTCCCTCTTACTGATCCAACTTTCCAATGTGCCATTTGCACACCATTCCATCTGAATGAACAGGCTCTTGACTTTATGCCTATTGGTTAAAATTAATCATTTACAATATAGTTTTGGAATTATACAATATTACAACATACAGTGCATATATGACTTTTTCTTTTACCACCATGTTGTTTTTAAAGGGGTTGTCTCATGTCATCAAATGGCATTCATCATGTAGACAAAATTAATACAGGGAAGTTATTATTGTACTGTGATTGTCCATTTTGCCTCTTTTGCTGCCTTGATTTATTTTTCCATCACATTATACACTGCTCATTTCCAGAGGCCACAGCCACTGCTGCAGCGCAGAAATGAGATGGTCAGGATGGGAGCTGCTGTACATATCTACCTATGTGCTCCCATGGTCTCGGCCACAGTAGAGGCCAGTGCCTTTTCCTATACAATGCAAGCACGGTCAAAGCTGCTGGATTTAAGGGTGGTCGTAACCCCTGAAAATGAGCAGTGTAATGCGATGGAAAAATGAATCAAGCCAGCAGAGGAGGCAATATGGACAATCACACTACATTCCTTGCATTAACTTTGTCTATAAGATAAATGCTATTTGCTGAAGTGAGAAAACCCTTTAAGGACAAATTCTGTGCTGATTTATCTCTTAAAATAAATTTATAGTAGTTAGAGTGTTGCTTTTCTGAATGCCATCATCTAAATCTATGTATATGAAGGATTTAGACTTTATCAGAATAACATCTCCAACTGCTATAAAGATATGTTAAACATTAATGTGTAATATACAAAAATGGACCATTCTGCTATAAAACATATTCTAAAACGAATAGCATTTATAAGTTTGAACATCTTCAGCACTAGTGATTTGAGATTCCTTCAGATGCGACAAGCCTAATCTTTCATCCAGGCTCCAACTGAATACAGTGAAATCTCTCAAAAAGAACACCTCTTTGAGAAGACCACCCTCTTCTCCAGACCAGATTTCATATGACAGATTTTCAGTTTCAACATATGGTGCATTCCGAAAGTCTTTTTCAGACACTTTTTGTTATATTCCAGCCTTGTGCTAAAATAAAAAAATTAAAAAAATTCCCCAATCGTGCCACCTCCATGCTGCATTGTAGTAATTGAGTAGGTGATGAGTAGTACCTGGTTTCCTCCAGACATGATGCATATAGTTTAGGCCAAAGAGTTGAATCTTGGTTTCATCAGACCAGAGAATTTTGCTTTGCCCAGTCTGAGTCCTTTAGGGGCTTTTTTTCAAACTTTCATGTGTCTTTTACTGAGGAAAGGCTTATTCCTCGCCACTTTGCCATAATGGCCAGATTGGTGGAGTGCTGGAATGATGGTTGGCCTTCTGGAGGTTTCTCCCATCTGCACACAGGATCTTTGGCGCTCAGCCAATATGACCATTGGGTTTTTGGTCACCACTCTAGGAAGAGTTGTGGTTGTTCCAAATGTCTTCCATTTAAGAATTATGCAGGCCACTGTGCTCTGTGCTTTTCATTTTCTCATTATGGGGTACTGAGCTTGGACTGAAGGGGGAAAACACTTTTGTTTAAATTTTGGCACAAGGCCACAACATAACATATTGTGAAACAAGTGAGAGGGTCTAAGGACATTCTGAATTCATTGTATATTATGCATAATAGCCATCTTCTTTTAGAAGATCACCCCCTAGAAGACCCTTTTCAATGCAATCTTAGTTGCTTGTCTTAAAAGAGGGATTATTGTCCTCGAAAAAGTTCACCAGCATCTTCTTCTTTGGAAAACATTATTCAGGCCTTCACATAAAACACCACGTATTGATCCAGACAGGAGACTTTCTCAAGTAAGAAAGAAAAAAAAACCCTCAGGTTCACACGCAACTGAATTTCTGCAGCAGAAAAATGCACTAAATGGTGTTTTGTCACCGATTTTGTTTGCAGAAATGTTGCCGGTTAGACACAGATTTCACCCCCTACATTGGAAAGAGTGAAACCCCAGATGAAAATCTATGGTATAAATTGACTAGTTGCGGATTTAAAATATGCATCTCAGGTCAGTTTCTGCTGGGGATTTGTTCTGCCATTTGTGGATGAGAATTGCTAAAACATCACGTTGCTGGAACTGTATAGTGCTGCAGAGTTGCAGCAAGAAAATGCGAGACGGCAATCCGCAGCCAAACAGTTACAATGTGGACTGAATGGGGCTTGAAGAAATCCATGTGCTTCCCACCAAAACAGCTCCATGCATATGAAGGGAACTGATTTTTAGTTGCCGAAAATCTGCCACATGAGAAGGTCACCTTGGTGTTAAATTAGTTTGTGAAATTCGGCCCCTAAAATGAGATATTGGTTATGGTAGCTCTATGGATATGTTATTTTGTTCACATCTATACTGAAGAAACCATTGCGCGATAACCAGCCTTCAACATAAGCAATTATTAACAATTAATAAGGCCTTGCACATTTTTGATACACCAAAAAAAAAAAAAAAAATTACTAAAACTACTATCTATAACTGGAACACTGGCAGTTTTTTTGTAAAACAGTGATTCATGGGTGAAAAACACCTTAAAAAACATCACACCCTGCACATGCTACAAAAATAAATAGGATGCATAGCAACTGGTCATGACATACAGCGGCAGGAGGAAATATGGTTGAATGTATATGAAAAATTGAACTGCTACACATTTTCCTATGCCATGGAAAATTAAACATGAAGTAATCTATGATTACTAGTAATAATTTTAATCTATGAGGCTATTTTTATAACATAAGCGGCTCACAAACAACCAATGTCTTTAGAAATGAAACTACTTAGAATGTGTTATTTTAAAGGGAACCGGTCACCATGAAAATGAACTGTAAGCCACAGACAACATGTTCTGGAGAAGGAGGAGCTGAGCTGTCTGATATATAGTCTTAAGGGAAAAGATCCAGTAAAACTTGTATTTTATACATTTAAATTCCTGCTCTTTCTGAGTTTTGACATCCAGGAGGCGGTCCTATCAGTGATTGACAGCTATCGTTGTATGCACAGTCATAGAGGGAAGGCTGTCAAAGATAGCTGTCTATCACTGATAGGACCGCCTCCTGGACTTCAAAGCTCAGAAAGAGCAGGAACTTAAATGTATGAAATACAAGTTTTACTGAATCTTTTCCCATAAAACTATTCATCAATCTGCTCAGCTCCTCCCACTCTATAACATGCTGCCTGTAGATCAGACACCATGTGACAGGTTCCCTTTAAATTTAGTTTAAAGTTTGAAGCCCAAATATTGAGCAAGAAGAGGATTACCCGCCACTGCTGTTATCTGTAAAGATGTCTTCTCCAGTCCAGGAATGGTAGTACCGAACAATGTTCTTATGTTCTAACCTTGCTAACGTTTGGATCTCATTCTCATCTTTTCTATTCAAAACAGCACAAAATATAGATATGATAAAGATGAAACAGCACAACAATATATCCACTGACAACATCCCTTCTTCCATTGTAATTAATAATTGGGGAATCTTTCACACTCCCTAATGCATTGATTACACCCATCTGTTAAAGGGGTTGTCTCACTTCAGTAAGTTGCATTTATCATCTAGAGAAAGTTAATACAAGCCACTTACTAATGTATTATTATTATCCATATTGCTTCCTTTGCTGGCTGGATTTTCCATTACATTATACACTACTCGTTTCCATGGTTACAGACCATCCTGCAATCCATTAGTGGTGGTCGTGCTTGCACACTATGGGAAAAAGCGTCAGCCTCTCTGGTGGCCGGGACCATGGGAGCGCACATAGGGTAGTGCTTTTTCCTATATTGTGCAAGCACAACCACCACTGATGGACTGCAGGGTGGTCTGTAACCATGGAAATGAGCAGTGTATAATGTGATGGAAAAATGAATCCAGCCAGCAAAGGAAGCAATATGGATAATACCAGTTTATTAGTATTATTATATTATAAGTGGCTTGTATTAACTTTCTCCACATGATCAATGCCACTAACTGAAGTGAGACAACCCCTTTAAAGGGGTATTCTATCTACCACCTACCTAGCAGTTCAACTTCTGGGACTCCCATTGATAAATATAATGGAGGGACCTCAGTTTCACAACATATGCATTATGGACGGTGTGGAAACAGCAGAGTCAGCATAATTTTTTTTTATTATTATGGTTAATCTGAGGTGTGGCGGCCTATCTGCAGGGGTCATGGCGTTTCCCTGATGGATTCTTTTGACAAACCCTGTCCATAAACTCCGTTAAAGCACACAGACATTATAAAGTGTGGGAACCTCTACTCGTGGCCAAACTTTAGAAGCCAGAGCATAAAGCCACTGAAAAGAGTGCCTTTTGCTCAGGCAAACGCTATGCAGCCATGTACTGAATGGACTTGGCGTAAAAGTTTGTTGACATAGACCAGGACAGTTGGAACCACCCCTTTAAGTAAACAAATATGAATTCTATAAATATTTATCACAGGAATTTTCATTTGTCATGATTTAACTAATTGGGAAAAACTATTAACTTTGTAATATTTCATAACTATTGGCAGTAATTTATTATATATACAAATTATTAAAACATAAAATTGGTAATATTACATGGCATCAATGTATTTCTATTCAAGATACTTACTCTGAGAGCCTCTTTACTTTTTTAACAACATAATATTTTTGATCAATCTTTTTTATCGCTTTGTATACTGTCCCATATCCACCAGAATCAAGCCTTGTGATATTGTCAAAATCCTGTAGAAAGCTGGAAAAAATGATTTGCAAAAAATAACTTCATGATGCTATAAAAAGGAATTAGGTCATAAAGATATCAAAGGTATTGATGAGAACCGATTAAAAGTCAAAAAACAGATTCAAAGCCTGGCTGGCTTCAGTGATGATGTCACTTTCACTGCTGAAGCCAGTTGACTGAAGTGGTGCAGGTGACCATGTCCATATGTAGCCTAACGTAAACATTGCTGGGATCAGAAGATGGAGAGAGCAGAGGCAGTGCGGACCACTGCAGCGGCATGGAGCAGGTAAGTATGAATCTTCTATTTCTGGGGCCATGCTACAGGAACTTGTTAATCATTTGACCAGAAATCCTCTTTAAATGTATTTGCTGATTCACTGAATCTTTTCCCACAAAACTACATAATCAATCTGCTCAGCTCCTCCTGCTCTATAACATGCCCTCTGCAGAATGCACTGCATTTTCATGGGGACTGGTCCTCTTTAAATGGATTTTCCAGGATCAGAATTAGTCAATCCTTAAAGAGGTTATCCAACTTCTAGAATGACCCCCCCCCCCCCAATGTCCAGGCCCCTTGTATACTTTATACTTACCGGCTCCTCTGCACCCACATCGCTCTGGATCCCTGCACGGCCACCACTGCATCTCCCAGTCACTCGGATCAAAACATCCGGCGACGGGGGGAGCAGCCAATAGCAGGCTGTGACGGAGGACAAGCTTCCTTAGTGTCACTCACAGTGGTGGCCGTGCAGGTATCCGGAGTGACGCGGGTCCCAGGAAGCAGGTAAGTATATTGTATACGAAGGGCTGGGCATTGGTGGGGGGGGGGCATTATAGGGGTTGTAAAACGCTTTTAAGATAGGTTATCAATATTAGATTTGTCTAGGTCACTCTTGGCACACCATTCATTTGAAGGGGCCCTGTTTCTTGTCCAGTACTGTGGCTTCTTGTTTGTTTACATAGAGCCATCTGCTTGCACTACTTAAGGCTGTATTACACTGGCCGATATTTCGGCGGGTAATCGCTAATGAGCGTTCCCATGAATACTCGTTAGCGATCATCGTGCAGTGTACAGTAATACTACCACCGATTTCCCGATGAATGAGCAAACGCTCGTTCATCGGGCAATTTTGATTTTTAAGCATGCTTAAAAATCAGCACTTGCCGGCAGCAGATCGTGCTGTCTAATAGAGATCTGCCACCAGCAAATCAGTAGAAAGTATGGGGTATCGCTATGCCATCGCTCCTCCCCACGCTGCGGAGGAAATCTCTGCATGTAATAGCAGCAGTATCCTCCGCTAGCTACCAAGCGATTGACAATCGCATGCTGATCTGCCTGTCTAATACAGGCTTTAGTAGTGACGGTGCAAGATATTATAGATTCATCCAATTTAAGAGGATGAAGCTGCAAATTCCTGTGCAGCTGCTAGTAAGTAGATGACATGAAGGCAGGCGTACTCAGGTAACCAATGAAAAGACGAATGCTATCCTATCCTGAGGATAGGCCATCAATATTCTAAAGCCAGAAAAACCATGTCATTTCTTACCTATCAAAAACTAGTTCAAACGATTCACAAGAGTATGAAATGCTGCACAGCATACAATATTCTTGCTGTTAAATACCATCATAGTTAAAGAGGTTATCCGGGAATGATAATGATGTGATCTTCCCTATGAAAGGGCATCATAGCTGAGCAACCTGACAGAAACACTCACCAATATGTAGTATATGCCAGTGCCAGAGCGCAGTGTGTAGTGAGGACCTGCCCCCTCACTGCCCTAGGCAGCTCTGCAAGTAGAGGAAACCAGTCCTGCTCACCTTCTAAGACAGGTTGCTGGTGGCCATTTTAAATCATGCCCAGATAACCCCTTTAAAGATCTTTTCTGGCCACTAAAACTAAGTCCAGTGGGCACCAAATCCAAAAAGTCTGAACTTTATTTATCAGCCATTCCTTCTCATGCCTGCACTGCAGTTTATTAGTTCTCCAGCTGACCTTCCATGGTGGCATGATGATATATTATGCTGATAACACATCACATGATGTAGGTAATTGATGGTCACAGCGGTGACATGATACAGAAGAAACTATGTCAGAATGAGAAGGTATGTGGAAAATATATTTCAAACTTGGCTATTTTTAAGGTGGTGCCCATTGAACTTTATCTTTAGAGAACAGCCAAGCAGACTGAAGAACCTACAGTTGTTAGTTGGAACCAGCGTCTCACACTTCTCAAACCGCCATCAGTAATGCAGTATTAAATACGTCCATTCCAATGAATGGCCAACCATGTAATACGCGGATCGCTCTAAACTCTCAGAGCGTGAGGCAAAGTTCGTTTGTCATTTGTCTTTAGTGGGGGATCCCAATCTATTATGTACATACACTCTAATAGGCCCTAATGGACAAGGGAATCCCTTTAAAACAATGGGTCAGGATGAACAGTTCATCAGTAAGTCGTTGGGATCTATTCTACCATTCGTTATATGATGCTGGGAATGGTACCCAAAGTGATAAACACATTTTTGGCGTGCTTCCAGTCTATAAGCTGTTGTGTGACTGAGACTGCCACTCACAGCACAAATAATCCTGAACTTAGCAGAGCTGAGTGAAAGTCTGGCACCAGTACAAAACAACCAATACTTGAATGAGACTCTTGACTAATGCAGAACGTATGGCTACCTATATGTCTGAGACACTGTAGGGTATTTACCCGTTATTAACACCAGTATGAACTTGTCTTAGTGACAGCAAAATCTAAATTTAAGTTGAGAAGTGCAAATAAATAGCCCTTAATACAACTGTAGGTAGAGCTGGGTGATATGGCCCAAAAAAAAATCTCGATTTTTTAAAAATTTTGGACGATTCACGATTTAAATCTTGATTTTCTTATGTTAGTAAAAATATAAAAAATAAATTAAAAAAGCCTACTATACCCCCATCAGACCTCAGATCAGCCCACTGTGCCCTCATCAGACCTCAGATCAGCCCACTGTGCCCCCATCAGACCTTAGATCAGCCCACTGTGCCCCCATCAGACCTCAGATCAGCCCACTGTGCCCCCATCAGACCTCAGATCAGCCCACTGTGCCCCCATCAGACCTCAGATCAGCCCACTGTGCCCCCATCAGACCTCAGCGCAGCCAACTGTGCCCCCATCAGACCTCAGATCGGCCCATTATGCCCCATCAGACCTCAGATCAGCCCATTGTGTCATCAGACCCCACATCAGCCCATTGTGCCCCATCAGACCCCACATCAGCCCATTGTGCCCCATCAGACCCCACATCAGCCCATTGTGCCCCATCAGACCCCACATCAGCCCATTGTGCCCCATCAGACCCCACATCAGCCCATTGTGCCCCATCAGACCCCACATCAGCCCAGTGTGCCCCCATCAGACCTCAGATCAGCCCATTGTGCCCCATCAGACCCTACATCAGCCCACTGTGCCCCCATCAGACCCCACATCAGCCCATTGTGCCCCATCAGACCCCGCATCAGCCCACTGTGCCCCCATCAGACCTCAGCGCAGCCAACTGTGCCCCCATCAGACCTCAGATCAGCCCATTATGCCCCATCAGACCTCAGATCAGCCCATTGTGTCCTCATCAGACCCCACATCAGCCCATTGTGCCCCATCAGACCCCACATCAGCCCATTGTGCCCCATCAGACCCCACATCAGCCCATTGTGCCCCATCAGACCCCACATCAGCCCATTGTGCCCCATCAGACCCCACATCAGCCCAGTGTGCCCCCATCAGACCTCAGATCAGCCCATTGTGCCCCATCAGACCCTACATCAGCCCACTGTGCCCCCATCAGACCCCACATCAGCCCATTGTGCCCCATCAGACCCCGCATCAGCCCAGTGTGCCCCATCAGACCCCACATCAGCCCATTGTGCCCCATCAGACCCCACATCAGCCCAGTGTGCCCCCATCAGACCTCAGATCAGCCCATTGTGCCCCATCAGACCCCACATCAGCCCACTGTGCCCCCATCAGACCTCAGATCAGCCCACTGTGCCCCATCAGACCTCAGATTAGCCCAAAGTGCCCCCTTCAGACCTCAGAGCAGCCCAAAGTGCCCCCTTCAGACCTCAGATTAGCCCACAGTGCCCCCTTCAGACCTCAGAGCAGCCCAAAGTGCTCCCTCCAGACCTCAGAGCAGCCCAAAGTGCCCCCTCCAGACCTCAGAGCAGCCCAAAGTGCCCCCTCCAGACCTCAGAGCAGCCCAAAGTGCCCCCTCCAGACCTCAGAGCAGCCCAAAGTGCCCCCTCCAGACCTCAGAGCAGCCCAAAGTGCCCCCTCCAGACCTCAGAGCAGCCCAAAGTGCCCCCTCCAGACCTCAGAGCAGCCAAAAGTGCCCCCTCCAGACCTCAGAGCAGCCCAAAGTGCCCCCTCCAGACCCCAGACCTCTCACCTGTCCCGCGCCGCGGCTCCGCTCCGCTCCACGTCCGGCGCCGCACTGTCACCTGACTGCGTGCAGCGTCAGGTCAGAGTGCGCGCACTACGTTCTGACGCTGTACGCCTTCAGGACAGTGCAGCGCAGCCCCGGAAAAGAAGAGGAGCGCCGGACACTGGAGCGGAGCCGCGGCGCAGGACAGGTGAGAGATTTTTTTAAATTTTATATGTCGGGCGCCATTTTAGGAAAATCGAATTCACGATTTTCCTAAAAAATAAAATCGTGAGCCTTGCAATGGGCGAATTAATCGAATTAATTCGATTAATCGCCCAGCCCTAACTGAAGGCTTAAGCGCCACATAACTTGAGCCATCACAGAGCATTTAAAACACAACAGTACTGCTGTAGGTGGGTTCTTTAACCCCTAAAGGTGTATTTGAAACGTGTTTGCAGTTGCATTCAAGATCATTGTGAGCTTCAGCCACAGCAAAATAGTACTATTGTATGTGGGTCCTTAACCCCTAGAGGTGTAGGTGATACGTGTTTGCAACTTGCATCCAATATTATCGTGGGCTTGAACTCCACACAGCTTTATGGGGAAGTTGACTGTTGCATGCAAGAGTAATTATGCCACTGTGATCAAATATAGGACTTAGTGGTGTAATCCCCAGTGAGGGAAAGGGCCCGTGCATATAGAAAGAGGCCTGCAAAAAGTAAACGGGTTCTCCATATAACAGATATACACTACAAGAATCTACTTTTATTAAACGTTACCATTTTCTGATAAATCACACATGAATGGCGCTATGTAACAGCCACTTTAACCTCTTGGATACCAGAGGTTTTTTTGTTTTTGCTTTTTCTTCCCTGTTTTCCCAGAGTCATAATTTTTTTATTTTTCCATTCATATAGCCACATGCAGGTAAGCAGGTAAGGGCTCATGCACACGACTGTATGTATTTTGTGGTCCACAAAAAATCCGGATGACATCCGTGTGCATTCCGTATTTTGCAGAACGGAATAGCTGGCCCCTAATAGAACAGTACTATCCTTGTCCGTAATGCGGACAATAATAGGACATGTATTATTTTTTTTGCGTAACGGAACATATGGAAATTGAATGCACACGGAATAACTTTCATTTTTTTTAGTGGACCCATTGAAATGTTGCACTTTTTAATGCCACCATTTAATATGGGATACAATGTAGTGAGGAAAAAATACTCAATTAAGCTACAGCTACTTATTGATACCATTTTGGAGTGTGTGACTTTTTGATCGCATTTTATTCCATTTTTTGAGCTAAGAGAAGTGATGAGAAATTGGTGAATTGGCCATTTTGATACTTTTTTGCCTTGTGCTATTCACCATATGCAGATATCCAATCCAACATAGGAACTGCAGTTCTAATATGCTGGGTCTATTCAGAGAGACTCAGTGTATTAGCATGAATGACTGGCATCCCCGATCGCCTCCCGGGGATGCCGGTCCTAACCCAGGTGCATGCATTTCTGGCTTTTTTCTCTATTTAGATGCCGTGATCGCACTTGACCACAGTATCTAAAAGCTTAAATGACACAGTATCTAAAAGCTTAATGTCCATGACGGTCATTATTGACCGTCACGGACATTACCCGCAGGCCTCTGCTGTTTGAAACAACAGAGACCTGCTGGTTATGACGCCCGCTGCATGCATGAGCGAGCGCCATGTTTAAAGACCCTCCCACCTAATGGTTAATTGTTACAATACAGTCTCTCAAGCAGCAATATTGCTTCTACTGTGATTTACCACACTGTAGGTGTTTTGGATATATTTTACTATATGATAATAAAAGTTAAGTTTTAAGACATAAATTGAGGATATCCCTAGTGAGATTTATTGGATCCAATGACCCTTTATTTTGGTTCTGAAATACACATCCCTAGTACCTCACTCAGATATTAAAAGATGTCTTTAATGCCCTGTAAAAACTATAATGGTAGCCAAACTGACTGACAACCAGGTTCAAAACCTTTTTAAACATGTTGAAAGAAAAGGCATCTCTGGCACTGATTTTTAAATTATAGCAAGAAATCCTCTTAATACCAAGAAGGCAGACAAGCAGATATTGTATAATCTCTATATGATATCGAAAAATATAGGAAGGGAGCCTGCCCAAATATTAACCTACATGAAAGTGAAATGGTACTAGAAACTTTTTAAGACAGATTTCAAAGCTTTTGTCAGAGCGTCTAATGGTCTTGACGTTACTTACATTTTGTCTTCAGTGGTCACACCATGTGTTGGCTCACAGTTTCTGAAGTTAGCTGCTAACTCAATGCGTCTAAAAGAAAATGATGATGCCGACTGAAAATATTTGGTTTAGTATCTACTGCATTATACAAAGATGGCATAAGCTTACCTGTGTGGTCTGCTTGGTACAGATGGAGTCCCACTGGCTGAAGAGTGAAATGTAACCTAAATAACATAAGAACATTTATAGATTATTCATCATTTATAGTATTTCAAGAACCTACCGTATTTTTCGCTTTATAAGACGCACTTGTTTTCCCCCAAAAGCGAATACAAGTGAGCGCTTCCATTATGGAAGCGCTCACTTGTATGTATCAGGTGCCGGACCCCCAACAGACCTCAGATCAGCCCACCCAGCCCCATAAGCATAAAATAAAAAACTCTCTTACCTGTCCTGCGCCGCGGCTCCCCTCTGGGTCCGGCGCTCCTGTCTTCTCCGTGCCGCCTCTGCACTGTCCTGACCGCATACAGCGTCAGGACGTGGTGCGCGTACTATGACCTGACGCTGCACACAGTCAGGTGACAGTGCAGCGCCGGCCTTAGAAGCCAGAGAAGCGCCGGACCAGGAGGGGAGCAGGACAGGTAAGAGAGTTTTTTATTTTATGCTTATGGGGCACAGTGGGCTGATCTGAGGTCTGATGGGGGCACAGTAGGCTGATATGGGGGCACAGTGGGCTGATCTGAGGTCTGATAGGGGCACAGTGGGCTGATATGGGGGCTGATGGGCTGATCTGACGTCTGATGGGGCACAGTAGGCTGATATGGGGGCACATTGGGCTGATCTGAGGTCTGATGGGGGCACAGTGGGCTGATATGGGGGCACAGTGGGCTGATCTGAGGTCTGATGGGGGCACAGTGGGCTGATCTGAGGTCTGATGGGGGTATGACATGGAGGGCTGATATGGGGGTCTGATGTGATGTCCTGAAATTTATGGGGGGGGGGGGGGGAGTCTGATATGAGGTGTGATGAAAAATATTTTTTCTTACTTTCCTACTCTAAAATCTGGGGTGCGTCTTATAAAGCGAAAAATACGGTAAATCGTCAGCTACTGATGAACATTACTTAAAGCTGTTCTCATATGGCCCCAGAAAACAACTTACCCCCTATCATATGTACAAGAATATAACTACTATAGTACTGCCTCCTATGTACAAGAATATAACTACTATATTACTGCCTCCTATGTACAAGAATATAACAACTATAGTATTGCCTCCTATGTACAAGAATATAACTACTATAGTACTGCCTCCTATGTACAAGAATATAACTATTATAATACTGCTCCTATGTACAAGAACATAACTACTATAATACTGTCTCATATGTAGAAGACTATAACTGCTATAATACTGCTATGTACAAGAATGTAACTACTATAATACCGCTTCTATGTACAAGAACATAACTACTATAATACTGTTTCATAAGTAGAAGAATATAACTGCTATAATACTTCTATGTATAAGAATATAACTACTATACTACTGCTATGTACAAGAATGTAACTACTATAATACCGCTCCTATGTACAAGAACATAACTACTATAATACTGTCTCATATGTAGAAGAATATAACTGCTATAATACTGCTATGTACAAGAATATAACTACTATAATACTGCTCCTATATACAAGAACATAACTACTATAATACTGTCTCATATGTAGAAGAATATAACTACTATAATGCTGTACTTTCTCCGACAACCCATGTTTTATCGAGTAAAAGCACTCAATCTGATTTTTTTCACCCAGCTTCATACTGCTTGATCGGCTGAAAAAGGGAGAAACCTAGTCCTGGAGAGTGAATGCTATTTATAGGTTGTATGTTAACATCACAGTACCTGGGAATCACTTTCTGACTGTAAAGGTTCACTTTCCGTCCTCTGTGCGCCTGAAGAAGAACTGACTTGGGCACTACAAGGTAAAAAATATAGATATTATATACAGAAACTAGCACAAGATCTGAAGTTTGGCTTAACAACCGACCTGTCTTGCTTTCTCAGCTGAGTCTCCTGCTGTCAGTATTAAACTTCCATGAAAGGAAACATTACCTTTTTATATTCCTCAATATATTTAGAAAACAGCAAAAAATATGGTCACTGCAGGTCTCTACTTCCTGGTCCTACCTGGACACACAGAAAATGCCCATTCAGCAAATCACTGGCTGAGGCAGATCTGTCTCTCCTTCAGCCACTGATGAAAATGAGTGGGCATTTCCTGTGTGTCGAGACTGGACCACGAAGTAGAAACTAGCGGGAACCCAGCCACAACACAGCACCATGGGATAAATCCACCCTGAGCCCTTTTAATGACCAACTATTTTTTAATATTATTTTAGCTGCCATAACTTTTTATTTTTTCATTTAAGTGGCTGTTTAAGGCTTCATTCACACGACCGTATGTGTTTTGCGGTCCGCAAATTGCGGATCCGCAAAAAAAACGGATGACGTTCCGTATGGCATCCGTGGTCCGTTTTTTTTGCAGATCCATTGTAACAATGCCTATCCTTGTCAGCAAAACAGACAAGAATAGGACATGTTCTATCTTTTTTGCGGAACGGAAATACGGACATATGGAAACGGAATGCACACGGAGTACCTTCCGTTTTTTTGCGGACCCATTGAAATGAATGGTTCCGCATACGGTCCGCAAAAAAAACGGAACGGACACGGAAACAAAATACAGTCGTGTGAATGTAGCCTAAGGCCTAGTTTTATGTGGGTGAAATTGTATTTTTTTAATTCTGTTTGAGGGTGTATATAAATTATTGTATCCGTTATACAATTCTTTTTGCAACCTGAAGATAGAAAGAAAGCACATTTATTCAATTTTGTTTTATTTTTTCTTACACCGTTTACATTTCAAACTGAAGAGACAGTACAATTTAATCTTCAGGGGATTACTGTCATATAGATACCAAAAATTCTATGAACTGCAGCTTTTTTTGTTTTATTTCAGTATTTTGATTTGCTTGCCAGAATCTGTGTGAAAAATTCACCAGGTGAACATACCCTTGCAGCAGACTTATGCTTTTTTCACACCTAAACTCCAGAATATTTACAGATTATCAGGTCAGGAGATTTACCAGAGTTGGCCTTTCACACATGTAGCTATCACCCCAGATATGTTCCATGTCGGGTGCGTTCTCACTACAGAGGAAATGTTCCAGATGCCTACACAAGGGGAGGGAACTTTAGGCATGGCCACTGTGATTTTCTGGAACATTTACTGATCTTTTCACACATGCGCTCACTCTGACATAACCCGGAATTAGTACTAGGGCTCTGGGGAGAAAAAGTCTGGGTAAAGTCTGGGACTGATATTGTGGATGTGTGCATTCACACATACAGCCCCTCTGGGTAATCTCCAGAAAATGTCAGGATTCCAAGTGTGAGTGGGGCTTTAGTGTACAGCCTTTGGTTCCTTCCTAGTTCCCCAAGACTGACTGCACAGGGGTCCCTCATTTTATGGTGACCCCATCCAAGTAGGGAGTCCATCATGCTGTGGTCAGCAATTAAAGAGTTATATGACCAAGATCAGAGGTTCCAGCAATCCCAGACGTTAGAGCAGCAACTCAGCTGTCATTAGACAGCCAAGTTCCCCCACATCGGAGAAGTATGTGACGTCTGTGTAGGGCTTATTGTACAGTGCCAGAACCTATAGAACTTGGGCCCCTTAGCAGCCAACTGTACAAAGGCATACTGTTAAGGGGCTATGGTTGGGATAAATGCTACAATTCTAGAATATCTGATTTGCGCTCCAATTATCATGATGAACTATTTTGACAGGATATGATTAAAGGGGTTGTCCGGGTTCAGAGCTGAACCCGGACATACCCAGGTTCTCACTCCGGCAGCCCTCCTGAACAGGGCATCGGAGCATCTCATGCTCCGATGACCTCCCTTGCCCTGCGCTGGATCGCGCAGGGCAAGGGCTCTTTTGTTGGTAAGCATTCACTGCCGGGTGACGTCACCGGCCGTAATGGGCCGGCTTTAGCGCTGCCCTAGCCGTTTGAATGGCTAGGGCAGCGCTAAAGCCCGCCCATCAGCGCCGATGACGTCACCGGGCTCACTGCCGGGCGGAAGTCTCCGCCTGGCAGAGCCCGGTACGTCACCGGAACCGGGCTAAATTCCTTTGCCCTGCGCTAATTAGCGCAGGGCAAAGAAGGGCATCGGAGCATAGGATGCTCCGATGCCCTGTTCAGGCGGGCTGCCTGGGTGAATTGAAAGGTATGTCCGGGTTCAGCTCTGAACCCGGACAACCCCTTTAAATATTTTAAAACATTACATCTGGTTATGAGAATTACCTTTCTTCTGTTCCAGTACTGTCTTCTTTGGCTTCTTCTACATCGTCTAGTCCTGGGACCTGTTGTAGCTGGAATTATGAAAAAGTTTGGATAATAGATCATTCTGAGGTGTGTGGGGGGGGTTGTTTTACATATGCCTATGTATAACAACAGTTGTATGAATATGGTGTGCAATATATACCATACTGTGTCTGTGTATGAATGCATCAACACTATATCCCAACTGCTTAGGAAATCTTCTTCTGATGCTAGCTTTTTAATGTTAGCACTCCTTATACTTCTTGTTACTTCTAGTTATTTTTACTGCTCCAAGTCCAAACACCAGATATCTTATAAAACTTCCTATACTTATAGAGCCCTAAACTTAAGCTCCTGCTGTGCCCTTTGCAATCCAGGTTTACTGTGCATTGACATTTACATGATGTTTTGGGTGTCTATACATGTTGAAATATTAAATCCGATATTGGACCAAAACAGCGTAGGTCCCGAAGCAGAGATCGCGGGTACCAGCCACACACTGATAGACCTGCTACTTGTGTTACCAGCAGATCTGATGGAATTGTTCACCCTGCTCTGATCATTAAATCAGCTGCCTCAGCTGCTACTTGGGAGGGCACATACTGAAATATTAGTGTCTCCCCCATTTCCTATGAGTAAGGAGCACTTGGATCTGTTATATATTGTTCAAGGATCCAATTATCCTCTACCCAGCCTGATTATTAATAGAGTAGTTTAGGATCTTTTTTTTTAATATTCTTTATTTTAATAAAGTTGTATTTTAACGTTTTCCCATTCAGGCAGTTAAGCTCAAAAATGAAAGAAACTAAACATAAACTGACACCATCTATTTTCGTTAACCCCCAAAACAGGAATCCTGCCAAATAAAAAACCTCTTGTAGGTCATCTCCCCCAGCTGTGGCGCATCTCGCGCATGCGCCGTGCATACAAGAGTCTGTGATGCAGCCGGAGGAGAAGACAGCACTGAAGGGGCGTGCATAATTAGCTGGAGGGCGGTGCTGGGCTCCAATGGCTCGCAGGACCTCCCCTTGGGCTCCTTATCCAGGTATTTCACATGTTAATAAAAACGCTTTTTTTATGTAAACTACTGCCCTAATAACAATTACACTTACATATTTACAATCACAGCAGTAAGGCCGGTATACAGATGTAATTATCTCTATACCCAATACCCTGCTGACAGAATCCCTTTAAAGAGGACCTTTCACCTCTTCTGACATGTCTGTTTTAATAGCTACATGCATTCCCCATGTAATAACAATTCTTGAGCATCTGTTCTTATGGCTCTATGTTGTGCCATCGTTTTATTATTTCTACTTTGGCAGCATACATGTGTAACCGTTGCTTCATTAAAATGGGAGACACAGGACCCCTGTTTTCATTAACAGTGGGGGTTTATAACCCATTCTGTAGATAGGTGTTAAATGTTTGTGGGCCAACCACATTAAAGAGGACCTTTCACCACTCCTGACATGTATGTTTTAATAGTTACATGCATTCCCATGTAATAACAATTCTGGAGCATCTATTCTTATGTCTCTATGTTGGCCATTCCTGTATTATTTCTACTAGAAGTTATGAATGAATTGCTAGCAGTCTGCAGTAAGGGTACAGAGGGGTGGTAAACAGTTGGGGGTGTACCTGCACAGACTCACTCTATCCAATCAGTGCTGCCATTGTCAGTCTGTACAGGGACACACCCCCAACTGGTTCCCACCCCTCTGTACCCTTACTGCAGACTGCTAGCAATTCATTCATAACTTCTAGTAGAAATAATACAGGAATGGCCAACATAGAGACATAAGAATAGATGCTCCAGAATTGTTATTACATGGGAATGCATGTAACTATTAAAACATACATGTCAGGAGTGGTGAAAGGTCCTCTTTAATGTGGTTGGCCCACAAACATTTAACACCTATCTACAGAATGGGTTATAAACCCCCACTGTTAATGAAAACAGGGGTCCTGTGTCTCCCATTTTAATGAAGCAACGGTTACACATGTATGCTGCCAATCCAAAGTCATGGGACAGACAGAGATAGCAGAATACAGCACACAGCTATCTTCATCAGTCTTAGAGCATGTGCAACCATTACTCCTTTCCATTGAAGACACAGGATCAGCGGTCAAACTTCCAAAGATCATACGTTTGTCACCTATCCTGTGGACAGGAAATAAATTGTGTTCACAGACCAACCCCTTTAACTGGAAAATTATGGTCAACCTGTATGTTTAGCCTCATGATGTAACACTGATTTTTTGTTTATAAAGATCGAATGCAATAAAATTGCTTTAATTCTTTCTTCTTTAGTCACTATAGTTTTAAAGAGAGTCTTTCAGTAGGTTTCAGCTTGCAAATATACTAACAGCACTAGTTAGTGGCTAAGAAGAACAGGACAAGAATACCTTTTGTGGAGCTTGTATTATTAGGAGTAGTGTGAATATGATCTTTTATTCTGGCAAGCATTAATCCTGCAAGTGCCCAGGATAGGTCATCAATAAATATAACTTAGAGAACCCCACTTAAGTACCATCTCCTCCGCACTTGCAGGAACAGATTCTGGCAGAATAAAAGTTCATATTCATGTTACTCCTCATGATAAAACATTCACAGATAGTATGTTTGTACTGATCTCTATAGCCCACATCTAGTTCTGTGAGCACTCCTTTTAATTATTTGCGTATTATAGATGCTGTTTTGGAATGATCAATATTTTGTGCTGTGCATGCACATATTAAATATCACAGAATATACATGTACTTTTTCAGGCATATAGTTATAGTTACCCCGCTAGGGTAACGCTAGTTCGCGTGACGCTAGGGAGGCTCGTTCCTGTTGTGGCCTGCTATTGGCTGCTCCCCCCGTCGCCGGATGTTTTGATCCGCTTTATGGGGAGATTCAGCGGCAACTGTGCATGAATCATGAGAGACGCTGGTGACGGGGAGCGGGGTAGGTATAACCTGTATGAGGTGCCTGGGCATTTTGGGGGGCATTATAGGGGTTGGATAACCCCTTTTTACTGTAATAAACTTGCATAGATATCAATGCACCCGCTTACTTCTGTCCCTATGATAATCATCTAATTTTAAATGAAGTTTATATTGGATGAGGTAATTTTGGTCATTCCATAAACCTGTACTTGTTACTACTTTGTTATAGTAAAAGTAGATACCTGAAGATCCCCAGGATATTCCTGCTTCAGCACTTTTAATGCTAAATGTGCAGCATTCTTCTTTGACTCTTTCTTGTTTTTTCCTGTAGCTTCAGGAAACTTCCTTGGACCAATTACTACACTGCAGAAAAATCTACAAAACAAGAATGAGTTTAGGAAAAAAGTAGCCCAACAAGCAAAAGTATTTGATCTAACTGGGTCAAAATATATAGGGGGAGATTTATCAAAACAGGTGTAAAGGAAAACTGGCCTAGCTGCCCATAGCAACCAGATCCCACTTTTCAAAGGTCGTCTGGAAAATGAAAGACTCAATTTGATTGGCTGCTATAAGCAACTAAGCCAGTTTTCTTTTGCACCAGTTTTAATAAATCTCCCCCATTGTCTTTTCCTACTGTTCTACAAGGATATTGCAGTAAGACAACGCGCCATTCTCGTCCAAGAGCAGCAGTGACATTTAGTCAAATGACCCCAATGGTCATCTTTGACACATTTGAAAACATACTCTAACGATTCAGTAGGAAAAGAGTGGTGTATAATCTGGGGATATAAAAGTTTCCTACTACCTCTTCACAGCTGTCATCCAGTAACAGCTACAGTCCCAAACAGTCCCAGGACTGCAGTAAGGAGCAGTCCCTACAGCATCTTCTTACTCAGTACATAAATGGCGCTCTGTGAGAGCTGCATTGGCAAGTGTTTCTAGAATGTAGTGAGTTATGCCAAATGTTTCATCCTATATATGTGTAAATACTTTAGAAATTAGAATATATATATATATATATATATATATATATATATATATATATTTATAATTTGTGCAGATTATTATTATATAATTGTTTGTATATATCTATACCTATTATACCTATCAGGAATGACAGTGCTTGGAACACGAGTGGGTGGAGCATGACCACCAAGTCCACCAGGAGAAGTAATGCAGGCATAACCTAATCAAATCCATATTATCCAGGTAAACACTAAGGGAGTCATTTATCAAACTGGTGTAAAAAGGAACTGGCTTAGTTGCCCATAGCAACCAGATTCCACCTTTCATTTCAGACTGCTCCTTTGGAAAATGAAAGGAGGAATCTGATTGTTGCAATGGGCAACTAAGCCAGTTCTCCTTTACACCAGTTTGATAAATGACCCCCTAAATTCTGAACAAATGAACCTGTGCAGTGACTGGATATAATCAGAGTCACGAAAACGAGAACCTTTCACCACAAAATGAGAACCTTTCACCACAAAATGCATGCATCTGTTATAGAGCAGGAGATGAGTAGACTGAAGTATAGTTTTGTGTGAAAACATTCAGTAATACTTGTGATTTATACATTGATATCTCTTTCTGAGCTCTTATTGGTAACTGTAAAATTACACTTTCTGCTGAATCATTCCCATGAAAGTATACATCAATGTGCTCTGCTCCTCCTGTTCTATAACATGCTGCCATGCATTTTGTGGTGACAGGTTCTTTTTAAATATGATTTGTCACTTACTCTGGTATATGAGAAGGTCCCCTGCGCACGTTGTCAAAACTATAATTCAACAATTTATTTCTCTGGCAAAATTCATTGAACAATCCAACATAATTTTGGTCAACCTGTAAAAAAATACAATAATTTTTAAATAATTCTACAGTGAAGATGTTTTTAAAATATATGCATGTATTTACTGTCTCTGTATGCATAAAAATTATGCTTACCATACAGATGCTCAGAGAAAAAATTATTTGGGTCCAGTTTAATTATGGACTTAAAAAACATTGAATATCATGTCCTATGTACAGGCAGCAAGGTATGGAACAGGAGGAGCTGAGCTCTGGGGGGAAAAAAAAGGTATAACTTGTAACTTATTGATTTAAATCCCTGCTCCTTCTATACTTAGTACAGAAGGATGGCAGACTAAGAAGCCACTCTCAGACCTCTGGCCGATATAGCAACCCACTGGCACCCTACAGCTATTTTGCAGAGTGGGGTGATAGGGCGTCAGGTTTCTCTGAACCACTTAGGTGACATAACCACTATTGATTGTTCCAAGAGGGTAAACAGGATCAGAGTTGGCTCTAATCCTGGCCATTGTAGCAGTGACACACTTCAGCCAATGATTGGCGGAGTGGGAACTTCCTGTGTACCGAGAGGGATCAGGAACCAGAGACAGGCGGAGGCCCATGAATTGTCAGATTTGGAGCGCCAAGGAATGGGTAAGGTTAGTATGGACTTATTTTATTATTTTAAACCATAGTTAGGGTGTAAAATAAATGATACTGCTAAAAAAAACCTTTATTGTTAAAAAAAAATCACGCCAAAAGCATTTCAGCAGTATTTTTGTTTTTATGAATTTTGTTTAAAAAAAATAAAACATTCAGAAAAGCATATTGAAAAGTTAAAATCTAAAACATAAGCAAATTCCATCTTCAATATCTGTGATTTTTTAAATAAATGTTTCCCATGTTCCCACTGATCTGATAATGATGAGCTATCCTACGGATTGATCAATAATATCTAGAACATGGGCATCCCCTTTACATTATGTGTAATTAAAAATATGGTTTCATACCACAATGTTACTGGCAGTTCCATTAACCAGTGATGGACTTGCTACAGATCTGTAAAAACAAATAGTATTAAAATGTGGCAAAATAACATTTTCATTAAGAAGGTAAGCAGAATAAAGTATATTAAGAAAAGTGAAAATATCATTTAATAGGACCTAAAATGTGACGCACAATTCATACTAACAAAAGCTCATTGAAGTTTAAGAGTATTACTTGTTGAAAATCTTGTGTAATAAAGCAGAGTATGAGATTTTCGAAAATGTCATTTACATGCATCATAAATTGACCTGTGATGTGGATTTTAAATTCACAGTATGTAAATTTATGATGTAGATTTCCAGCGTGGATTTCAGCCTTTGCAATGCATAGGCTGAAATCAGCAGTGGAAATTACATCCCATGTGGCCATAGGGGGTTTTATGAAAGTTATACGCCCCTGCATAGAAAAGTTGCAAATTTTGTCACACTTTTAAAATTACTACTTTTCTCCCTTTTCCTGTGGTTAAATAGTGGGTGTGCCCTTTGCAGCCTGATACATTTACCGACATGTGCACCTAAAAACTGCCACACATTGAACCAAAAACCTACGCCAGTTCCTTGCTGGTATACATTTTATGTCCTGGTGCACAGACTTATATATATATATATCAAATATTAGCTACATTTATGATATTAATAATTTTGGCACACCATTTGCCACTATATTTTATTTTTCTTAAATCTGGTGTAAGAAATGCCAGTCTTTTAATACATTCCCCTCATAATATTCAGGGGATTGCAGCTGATTCCGTTTTCTCACTATGTGCTGTGTCAAGCAGGAAAGATTGGAGGGATCAAGCGGATGTGCGCGTGATAGCACTACAAGCTTCATAATGCCTTGCAGGTTGCACCAATCTAAGGTAATAAGTGCTTTTTAGCTTTACTACATTCGAATTAGGATAATTATTATTTCCTATAAGGACCCCTTTTAGTTGAGAAGATTTAAGATATATAAATATAATTAACAAAAAATATTATTTCAGCTTATGTTATAATACATATGGTTTAAAGGGGTTGTCTCACTTCAGCAAATAGCATTTATTAGGTAGAGGAAGGTAATACAATCCACTTTCTAATGTATTGTGATTATCCATATTGCTTCCTTTGCTGGATGGATTCATTTTTCCATCACATTATACACTGCTCATTTCCATGCAATCCATCAGTGGTGGTCGTGCTTGAACACTGTAGGAAAAAAAATGCCAGCCTCTCTGGTGGTAGGGACTATGGGACCGTACACAGGCTGGTACTTTTTCTTAGTGTGCAAGCACTGCCACCGCTGCTGGATTGCAGGGTTATCATAACCATGGAAACGAGCAGTGTATAATGTGATGAAAAATGAATCCAGCCAGCAAAGGAAAAAATATGGACAATCACAATACATTAGTAAGTGCCTTGTATTAACATTGTCTACATGATAAATGCTATTTGCTGAAGTAAAACAACCCTTTTAATATTTGCACAAAACATATGAAAAATAAAAATGGTGAGGCCTCTCACACAATTTTCTGGTTTAATTTTACTACTTCTTGCTATTTTATTTTTTTTCCCATTTCTTACATAGTACCAAGATATTCTGCAAATCTGTCCTACAGATTACAGTCACTCATATCAGGCTTGGAAAGTAACATTTGAAAATGCCACGTATTATGGACAGTATTCTACAATTATTATTAACCAGTATCTGAATTACCCTTTGTTTAATACAACAGGACCGCCTGGCGAAGCAGAGTTTCCTACTGGCTGAGCCTGAAAAACAAAACAAAAAAAAAAACTGCAGATTTTACATCGACATTGACAAGTAATGTACACTGTTGAAACAAGAGACCCTATTTTTGACATTCTATAGATTATGTGGTAGACATTTTTTTTCTTTTGAAATATATATATATATATATATATATATATATATATATATGTATATACACAGTACAGGCCAAAAGTTTGGACACACCTTCTCATTCAAAGAGTTTTCTGTATTTTCATGACTATGAAAATTGTAGATTCACACTGAAGGCATCAAAACTATGAATTAACACATGTGGAATTATATACTTAACAAAAAAGTGTGAAACAACTGAAAATATGTCTTATATTCTAGGTTCTTCAAAGTAGCCACCTTTTGCTTTGATTACTGCTTTGCACACTCTTGGCATTCTCTTGATGAGCTTCAAGAGGTAGTCACCTGAAATGGTTTTCACTTCACAGGTGTGCCCTGTCAGGTTTAATAAGTGGGATTTCTTGCCTTATAAATGGGGTCGGGACCATGAGTTGTGTTTGGCAGAAGTCAGGTGGATACACAGCTGATAGTCCTAATGAATAGACTGTTAGAATTTGTATTATGGCAGGAAAAAAGCAGCTAAGTAAAGAAAAACGAGTGGCCATCATTAGTTTAAGAAATGAAGGTCAGTCAGTCCGAAAAATTGGGAAAACTTTTAAAGTGTCCCCAATTGCTGTCGCAAAAACCATCAAGCGCTACAAAGAAACTGGCTCACATGAGGACCGCCCCAGGAAAGGAAGACCAAGAGTCACCTCTGCTGCGGAGGATAAGTTCATCCGAGTCACCAGCCTCAGAAATCGCAGGTTAACAGCAGCTCAGATTAGAGACCAGGTCAATGCCACACAGAGTTCTAGCAGCAGACACATCTCTACAACAACTGTTAAGAGGAGACTGTGTGCAGCAGGCTTTCATGGAAAAATAGCTGCTAGGAAACCTCTGCTAAGGACAGGCAACAAGCAGAAGAGACTTGTTTGGGCTAAAGAACACAAGGAATCGACATTAGACCAGTGGAAATCTGTGCTTTGGTCTGATGAGTCCAAATTTGAGATCTTTGGTTCCAACCACCGTGACTTTGCGACGCAGAAAAGGTGAACGGATGGACTCTACATGCCTGGTTCCCACCGTGAAGCATGGAGGAGGAGGTGTGATGGTGCTTTGCTGGTGACACTGTTGGGGATTTATTCAAAATTGAAGGCATACTGAACCAGCATGGCTACCACAGCATCTTGCAGCGGCATGCTATTCCATCCGGTTTGCGTTTGGTTGGACCATCATTTATTTATCAACAGGACAATGACCCCAAACACACCTCCAGGCTATGTAAGGGCTATTTGACCAAGAAGGAGAGTGATGGGGTGCTACGCCAGATGACCTGGCCTCCACAGTCACCAGACCTGAACCCAATCGAGATGGTTTGGGGTGAGCTGGACCGCAGAGTGAAGGCAAAAGGGCCAACAAGTGCTAAGCATCTCTGGGAACTCCTTCAAGACTGTTGGAATACCATTTCAGGTGACTACCTCTTGAAGCTCATCAAGAGAATGCCAAGAGTGTGCAAAGCAGTAATCAACGCAAAAGGTGGCTACTTTGAAGAACCTAGAATATAAGACATATTTTCAGTTGTTTCACACTTTTTTGTTAAGTATTAGAGATGAGCGAGTAGTGAAATATTCGAAAGTTCGAAATTCGATTCGAATAGACCGCGAAATTCGACTATTCGACCGAATATCGAATCCCATTAAAGTCTATGGGGAAAAAATGCTCGCCACTTGGAAATCTCAATTCGACCACTTGGAGGTCACCAAGTCCACCCTGGAACCTCAGAAAAGGATGCCAACACTGCTGGAATGCAACTGGGACAGCAGGGGAAGCATGTCTGGGTGCATATAACGCGCCAAAGTCGCACTATTACGCCACTATCACAGCCTCTCAACAATACACTCCAAACACAATCTAACCTCTCTGTAAAGTGAGACCATACAATGAAACCTTCTTTCCTCTACATTGCCATGGACCCCAAGCCAAACTAGACAAAAAAGAAGATAAAATTCTGCACCCCTTAAAATCACGTTGCCTAAGACAACCACAGATGGCATAGGCAAGGGGGAAAGCAAATAGACCCCACCCCTAATTGTCATTGTGTGTGTGTGTGAAATGTGGTCAGACATGTCTTCTTTAAAATGTAAAAACAACTCAAACACATGCAGAAGCCTTAAAATGCCCAAATTGTTGGCGCTTGAGATGTCAGTCACCCGACCTGGCCCAGTGTCATGTCTAGCAGGTAAAGCAGTGGGGATGTTGAGGGATGCGTAGGACCGCAAAAGGCAGGAAGAGGCCGTGGGCTGGCCAGAGGCTCATGGAAAATTTTGTGGAGGCCCAAGAGGTGAGACGTCTTAAAAATTGTGTGGAGGCTAAAGAGGTGAGACCTCTTAAAAATTATGTGGAGGCCCAAGAGGTGAGACCTCTTAAAAATTATGTGGAGGCCCAAGAGGTGAGACCTGTTAAACATTTTGTGGAGGCCCAAGAGGTGAGACCTGTTAAACATTTTGTGGAGGCCCAAGAGGTGAGACCTGTTAAACATTTTGTGGAGGCCCAAGAGGTGAGACGTGTTAAACATTATGTGGAGGCCCAAGAGGTGAGACCTCTTAAAAATTATGTGGAGGCCCAAGAGGTGAGACCTGTTAAACATTTTGTGGAGGCCCAAGAGGTGAGACCTGTTAAACATTTTGTGGAGGCCCAAGAGGTGAGACCTGTTAAACATTTTGTGGAGGCCCAAGAGGTGAGACCTGTTAAACATTTTGTGGAGGCCCAAGAGGTGAGACCTGTTAAAAATTATGTGGAGGCCCAAGAGGTGAGACCTCTTAAAAATTATGTGGAGGCCCAAGAGGTGAGACCTGTTAAAAATTATGAGGAGGCCCAAGAGGTGAGACCTCTTAAACATTTTGTGGGGGCCCAAGAGGTTGAAACCTCTTAAACATTTTGTGCAGGCCCAAGAGGTGAGACCGGTTAAAAATTATGTTGAGGCCCAAGAGGTGAGACCGGTTAAAAATTATGAGGAGGCCCAAGAGGTGAGACCTCTTAAACATTTTGTGGAGGCCCAAGAGGTGAGCCATAAACATATACATTTTTCTTATTTACGGAGCAATTCTACGGCGGTTAAGGAGGAGGTGGAGGAGGAAATGGCACTTCATACAGATGGCACTTCACTTTTGGCTGCTTTCCACGGTTGGAGAAGCAAAGTCCGAGTCAATCCACTTGCTGTTCATTTTGATTAGCGTCAGCCTGTCGGCACTGTCGGTTGACAGGCGGCTGCGCTTATCGGTTATAATGCCCCCGGCTGCGCTGAACACCCTTTCTGATAGCACGCTGGCGGCAGGGCAGGCAAGCACCTCCAAGGCGTACAGGGACAGTTCCAGCCACGTGTCCAACTTGGAGACCCAGTAAGTGTAGGACGCCGAGGGATCGGGGAGGACAGGGTTACGGTCTGCCAGGTACTCCCGCAACATCCGCCGATACTTGTCCCTCCTGCTGATAGCGGGCCCCGCAGTGATGGAAGTTGCACGAGGGGGTGCCATGAACGTGTCCCACACCTTGGAGAGTGTTCCCCTGGTGGCTGTGGGCCTGATGGATGTTGTGGGACTCTGGGAGACCCTCTCCTCTCTGCCGCCAGCGATGGTGGGTGGGAAAATCTCCATCATGTTCTGCACGAGTTCCCTCTGGTATTCCAGCAATCGATTCGTCCTCTCCTCTACCGGAATAAAAGAGGAGACGTTATCTTTATACCGGGGGTCCAGGAGTGCGAAGACCCAGTACAGTTTGTTCTCCACTATCCGGACAACACGTGTGTCCCGGGAAAAGCAGCCCAGCATGAAGTCAGCCATGTGTGCCAGACTCTGAATAGGCATGACCTCACTGCCCCCACCAGAAGGATCACTTGCCATTTCCTCCTCTTCCTCTTCCGCCTCCTCTCCGCCCCATCCGCGCTGAACCAATGGGACGCACACAGCCTGACTGCTACCCTCGCCGCCAGCATCCTCCTCCTCTTCCACAGCCACCTCCACGTCGTCCTCCTCCTTTTCATCCTCCTCCTCCTGCAACTGCCACCGTGAAGCAGACAAAAGTGTGGTCTGACTGTGTAGCTCCGTTGCGTCTCCTCCTACCCCCGTCTCCTCTGCGTGCAATGCGTTCTCCCTTATTGCGATGAGGGATTCTTTAAGGACGCCTAGGAGCGGGATGGTTACGCTCACTATAGCGTCCTCGCTGCTGACCTTCTTGGTGGACTCCTCAAAGATACGCAGTACATCGCATATGTCTGCCATCCATGGCCACTCGTGGTTGGCAAACTGAGGGAGCTGAGTTGGAGGCACGCGTGGATTCATAATCTGGTACTCCATCAATGCTCTCTGCTGCTCACACACCCTGGCCAACATGGAATAGGTGGAATTCCAGCGAGTGGGCAGGTCGCACAACAGCCGATGTTCAGGCAAATGGAGGCGTTGCTGGAGTTTTTTTAAGCTAGCAGCAGCTACAGTTGACTTCCGAAAGTGAGCGCACAAGCGCCGCACTTTCACCAGTAGCTCTGCCAGGTTGGGGTAAGTCTTCAGAAATTTTTGGACTACCAGATTAAAACGTGGGCCAGGCATGGTACGTGATTGAGTTCGGCAAGCTCCAGAGCCGCCACCAGGTTACGGCCGTTATCGCACACGACCATGCCTGGTCCTAGCTGCAGCGGCGACAGCCACATCTCCGTCTGCTGCAATATGGCGTCCCTCACCTCTGGGGCGCTGTGCTTCCTGTCGCCCAAGCTGATGAGCTTTAGCACCGCCTGCTGACGTCTCCCCGCGCCAGTGCTGCAACGCTTCCAGCTAGCGGCTGAGGGAGATGTTAAGGCACAGGAGGAGGAGGAGGAGGAGGAGGAGGAGGAGGGGGGTTTATCAGAACCCATGCTGGCAATCTTGGGCGGGGGTGGTAGGTAGGCCGTCTCTGTTTGCGACCCCGTCCCCGCTTCCACTACATTCACCCAGTGTGCCGTCAAAGAGATGTAGCGTCCCTGCCGCAAGCGCTTGTCCACGAGTCGGTGGTCAAGTGGACCTTTGCGCTGACTGCGTACCTCAGGGCCCGCCTGATGTTACGCGACACGTGCTGGTGCAGGGCGGGGACGGCACTCCGGGAAAATTAGTGGCGGCTGGGGACGGAATAGCGAGGTGCGGCAGCCGCCATCAGGTCGCGGAAGGCCTGCGTCTCCACAAGCCTAAACGGCAACATCTCCAGGGCCAGCAGTTTGGAGATGTGGCAGTTTAAGGCTTGGGCTTGGGGGTGACTCGAGGCGTACTTCCGCCTGCGGTCGAACGCCTGCGAGATGGACAGTTGTTGGGACGAGGAGTGTGAGGGTGCAGGCGAAGAGGCGGGGGAAGGGGAGGCTGAAGGAGAAGGCCCCAAAGTAGCCGAGGCAGAGGCAGATGTGGAGGTGTCCTGGCTGGAGGTCTGGACCGCAGTGGCAGCACACAACAAAGGGGAAGAGGCAGTGGCAGCAGGACCGGGCGCAGTTTGTATTGCGTTTGCTCTCTCCCACTCAGCCCAGTGCTTGACTTCCAAGTGACGCCGCATGCCTGAGGTGGTCAGATTGCTCTTCTCAGAGCCCCTACTCAGTTTTGAGTGGCAGAGTGTGCAAACCGCGCTCAGTTTGTTATCCGCACAAACATTAAAAAATCTCCACACCACAGAAGTACGAGGCCTCGATGGGGGAGCTTCGCGCGACTGCCCGCTGCCGGGAACAGCTTCGGCCGTGCTGGCTGTGGCCTCACTACTTTGTCTGGACTGTCCTCTGCCTCTGGACATCCCTCTGCCTGTGGACATCCCTCTGCCTGTGGACATCCCTCTGCCTGTGGACATCCCTCTGCCTCTTGCTGCCTTTTTCGGTGCTGCGCAGACCACCACCTCTCCACTGCTTTCCCCGCTGGACATCACCCCTGGCCAAGTGGGGTCGGTCATTTCGTCATCCACCACCTCCTCTTCCTCACTCTGCTCCTCCTCCTGCCCACTGGACATTCCAACAGCCTCCCTTGATGGCAACTGCGTCTCATCATCATCATCGCTCATGATAACAGATGCTGGCTCAGGGTCCACATCAGCAGGAGATGGCGAAAACTCAAGGGTTTGGGCATCACTACAAACAAATTCCTCTCCTAGCTCCTGGGATTCTTCCGGCACATCTGAAAAAGGACCCGAAAAGAGCTCCTGGGAGGGGTCAAGGGTGGGATGACTCTGTTGGCCAGGTGTGGAGGAAGGAGGGTCAGAGTGAGACTGTGTGGATGACTGGCTGGTGGACAACTGTGTGGAAGCGCTATCGGCTATCCATTGCACCACCTGTTCAACCTGCTCAGGCCTCAACAGCGGTGTAACCCGCCCCCTGCTTAACTGTCCCATAAAGGCAGGGATTCTGGATGAGCGGGATCCTGGCTGACCCTCACCAGCACGCATTGTATCCCCACTGGCTTCAACAAGGCCCCCAACAGCATTTCCGCGCCCCCGTCCTCGTCCACGTCCTATTCCGCTAGCCCCCGCCGCATTTTTTTTTTTTTTTACAATATTTTGCCTTCACAGCCGTGAAATTAGTTTGCAAGAGAACGCACAGTACAGTTGCCAGTTAAGGCCTATATATTGTATTTTTCAAGGTACACAGCCGTGTACTCAGTGATCAGACGGTGTGTATGAACAACAGTTATGAGAAATTACTTTGCAAGAGAACGCACAGTACAGTTGCCAGTTAAGGCCTATATATTGTATTTTTCAAGGTACACAGCCGTGTACTCAGTGATCAGACGGTGTGTATGAACAACAGTTATGAGAAATTACTTTGCAAGAGAACGCACAGTGCAGTTGCCAGTTAAGGCCTATATATTGTATTTTTCAAGGTACACAGCCGTGTACTCAGTGATCAGACGGTGTGTATGAACAACAGTTATGAGAAATTACTTTGCAAGAGAACGCACAGTGCAGTTGCCAGTTAAGGCCTATATATTGTATTTTTCAAGGTACACAGCAGTAGTGTCAAATATAGTTTGGTATGTAGCAGAGCACCTAATACACCACTAATGCCTCTCTCTGTCCCTACTCCAGCAGCTATCCCTGAATACAGCAGCCGTTCTCTGTAAAGTCTATATTGTAGTAAGCTATCACTGAAGTCCACTGTAGTAGCCCTGATAAGGGCTTTTAATCACGCTCCTGCCTATCCAACAGCTAAAATCTGTCTGTCCCTTCTCCAGCCTCTGTCCCTGACTAAGTTCACGCAGCATATGCGTACGAGCAGGAAGAGCTGAGTTTTTAATATTCGAGGTCACATGGTTTTTCCAGCCAATGCATGTAGACGCCGTTTTCGCGCTGCCAGCGTGCTCAGCGTGCCTGTCATACCCCCCCTGCATGTTGATTGGTGGAAAAAGAGCGCCAGGGAAGGTGGGAGGGGAAACGAATTCTAAGTGCGCCATCGCCGTTATACTCGAACGAAATCGAGTATGCCAAATAGCGTAGTATTCGATCGAATACCAGCTCGATCGAACACTACTCGCTCATCTCTATTAAGTATATAATTCCACATGTGTTAATTCATAGTTTTGATGCCTTCAGTGTGAATCTACAATTTGAAAATACAGAAAACTCTTTGAATGAGAAGGTGTGTCCAAACTTTTGGTCTGTATTGCGTATATATATATATATATATATATATATATATATATATATACACACACACAGTATCTCACATTTTTGTAAATATTGTATTATATCTTTTCATGGGACACTTTGATACAATGTAAAGTAGTCAGTGTACAGCTTGCATAACAGTGTAAAAGTGTAAATGTGGTGTGCCATCTAAATAACTCAATACACAGCTATTAATGTCTAAACTGCTGGAAACAAAAGCGAGTACCCTTAGCTCCTAAGTGAAAGTGACCACAATGTGCCCAATTAGCCATTTTCCCTCCCTGATGTCATGTGACTCGTTAGTGTTACAAGGTCTCAGGTGTGAATGTGGAGATGGTGCGTTAAATTTTGTGTTATCGCTCCCACATTCTCTCATACTGGTCACTGGAAGTTCAACATGGCACCTCATGGGAAAAAACTCTCAGGATCTGAAAAAAAGAATTGTTGTTCTACATAAAGATGGCCTAGGCTATAAGAAGATTGCCAACACCCTTAAACTGAGCTGCAGCACAGAGGCCAAGACCATACGGAGGTTTAACAAGACATGTTCCACTCAGAACACGACTCGCCATAGGCGGCCAAAGAAGTTGAGTGCACGTGCTCAACATCATATCCGGAGGTTGTCTTTTCAAAAATTGCTGCAAAGGTTAAAGGGGAGGGGGGTTTGGGGGTAAAATCAGCCTGTCAATGCTCAGACCATACGCCACAATCTGCATCAAATTGGTCTGCATGACTGTCATCCCAGAAGGAAGCCTCTTCTAAAGATGATGCACAAGAAAGCCCGCAAACAGTTTGCTGAAGACAAGAAGACTAATGGCAAGGATTACTGTAACCATGTCCTGTGATGAGACCAAGATAAACGTATTTGGTTCAGATAGTGTCAATCGTGTGTTGCCGCAACCAGGTGAGGAGTACAAAGACAAGTGTGTCTTGCCTACAGTTAATCATGGTGGTGGGAGTGTGGCTGCATGAGTGCTGCCGGCTGTGGGGAGCTACAGTTCATTGAGGGACCCATGAATTCTAACATGTACTGTGAGATACTGGTGCAGAGCATGATCCCCTCCCTTCAGAAACTGTGCCGTATGGCAGTATTCCAACATGATAACGACTGTGAACACACCTCAAAGACGACCACTGCCTTGATAAAGAAACTGAGGGTAAAGGTGCTGAGCAAGCATATCTCCAGACCTAAACCCTATTGAGCATCAGTGGGGCATCCTCAAAGGGAACGTGTATGAGTGCAAGGTGTCTAACATCCACCAGCTCCGTGATGTCGTCATGGAGGAGTGGAAACCTGTGAAGCTCTAGTGAACTCCATGCCCAAGAGAGTTAAGGCAGTGCTGGAAAATAATGGTGACCACACAATATATTGACACTTTGGGCACGATATGGCCATTTTCACTTAGGGGTATACTCACTTTTGTTGCCAGCGGTTTAGACATTAATGGCTGTGTGTTGAGTTTTTTTTGAGGGCACACCACATTTACACTGTTATACAAGCTGTACACTGACTACTTTACATTGTATCAAAGCGTGTTGATTATCAAAGCGTGTTATCTTCAGTGTTGTCACATGAAAAATAAAAATTGTGAGGGGTGTACTCACTTTTGTGAAATACTGCATATATAGATCTTTCTCTAGAGAGAGAGAGAGAGATTGGCGGTGTGTTCCCCTTCACTTGCCATTCTGAACATGGAACCCACACATTTCTGATGTTGGTGGCATATCCTATTCATATACCTCCAATGCCTGAGACCAGACAACCCCGTTAAAGTATTTTGAGTTAACAGAGGGCGTCTCCTCCCCTTTAAATATCTTCATCTATAAGCCAGAGTGGAAAGTATCTTTAAACACTGTCTCTACATATGGAGGACCCAGAGAGTTTGTGCATTACAATTTCTAAAGACCACTGCATAATGCTTAATTTGCCCTGAAGCGGCACTGCAAGGGAGTTGAACACTTGCTACCAGATTTCCCTACAGTTTATAACTGATGGCTGGGGACCTCAGCAACCTCAATCAGATAGTTGTCAAGAATGTCCAAAGCAGAAACCCCTTTAAAGTAAAATAAACATAAGGGCAGATTTACTAACACCAGTGTGCTAAAATTTTGACTAGCACTAATGCCATACGCCACATTTACTACCTGTTTTACTTTTTCCACTTTCATTATTTGAAAAAAGGGGTAGTCAAGTCATAAAATATACCAAATTTATGAATTGCATGTGCCAGTTTTTCGGGCAAATAAAGGTATAAAGTAAATTAGCCTTAAAGGGAAGCTGTCAGCTCCGAAACACCCCCTGAACTAGAGTAAGCGGTGTATAGTGTAAGTGATGCTGAATCTGAATATGTAAGTTTTATCTTCATACTCACTTCCATTCCGACGCTGTGATCCCACAAACCGGCAGTAAAATGCATTGAGAGGACTCTTTTATTAGAGTCGTCTCCATTATGAGTGAGCACCGGAGTCCACTGAGTGCATTTTACTGCTGGTTTGTGGGAGCACAGAGTCAGAATGGAAGTGAGTATGACGATAAAAATTATATAACCGGACTTGATGTCACTTACACTATACACCGCTTACTCTAGTTTGGAGGGTGTTTCAGAGCTGGCAGGTTCCCTTTAAAGTGGCTCTGTCACTCGGGTCAACCCTATATAGCCTGGTAGGGTTGATGATGCAGATTAAAAAGGCTTCATCCCGCCGAGTAAAGATGTGCGCATGCGCCGTTCTGGACATGATAGCATTGTCAATCTAAAGCGCCAGGGGGCGCCGCTGAAGCAGTGCTCGAAACGCATAAACCTGCCTCCTGATGCTCAAATAGTTCATTTGCAAAATTTTAAAAGTTAATTTTTCTCTGCAATGATATCACCAACAAACATAAGATAGCTATAGTTTTAATCAATGTCATCAACCCAACCAGGCTATATGAGGGTGAGAGAGCCGCTTTAAAGGGGTTGTCTCTCCCCAGCGGGACATGTGAAGAAAGCTATACTTACCTGCTCCATGCAGCTCTGTTCAGGTGCCTTAACTCCTGGGCTGACTTCACTGGAATTACAGTCTTATATGTAAACTTTCTGCACGGATGGAGTCCGTCAGCAGTGACAAGCCACTTGGGTATACATCAGAAGTGTGGCAAGTCGTTGGTCGCAGCGGTGCACATCTTCCTCTGCAGGAAGTTTGCAGCAGGGAGCAGGAAAGTATAGCTCTCTTCACAGGGTCCACTGGGGAAAGGGGCGTTTTAAAAAAAAAATTCCTGGACAACCCCTTTAAGAAAATTTTCAAAATGTGTCAAGCAAGATGCGATCACACAGCATCTACCACTCTGATGGGTTTGTCATATCTCCCAACTGCCCGATCTAAGTATATGAGGTCTACATATTGCCCCACATCTTGAATCTACTCCAAGAACCCACCGTCTCATGATTTTCCTGATCCTGGTTTTGCAGAGCAAGAAAAGCCTTTTTGCATGCAAGGTTCTCGGCCGCCCTCTTTGTTTTGTCTTGTGCTTCTCCACGTTTTTCTTCATTTACAAACACGTAGGAAGTAAACCTAAAAAAGAGGGAATATATATTTATATAATTATATATTTGTTTCATGACAGAAATATACAATAGCAGTAAAGCAGAGAACGTAAATCTGAAGCCACATTCAGAGGACCTGCTAAGGGTGAAATCTGCAGCAAATATACATTAAATTCCTCATGTAAGACATGTCTCCATGGTAATTGTCTATAGTGTAGAACAGGGATCAGCAACCTTCAGCACTCCAGTTGTTCTGAAACTACAACGCCCAGAATCCTCCTTTCACTTCTATAGGAGTTCCAAGAACAGCCAAATAAGTCTGCATGCTGGGAGTTGTAGTTTCATAACAGCTGTAGTGCCGAAGGCTGCTGATCCCTGGTGTAGAATTACGCCACGTTTAAATCAATCCAAACCCCCATACAGCTCCAACTCATTACTCAAACGGGTATTCAGAAAATATTGTATAGCTCAGATACCATTTTACCTTGGATCATGAGATGGTCCAGTCTTGCAGTCTTCAAAGCGAAAAGTCAGCCCAGACAAATCACAGTGGCGTATTAGCAACCCTTTATAGTTCTGATCTGCCATAATGTACCTCAAGGAAGAACCCTGCAGAGAAAAACATACTTCACGTGTCACATGTTGTGCTGCTTAAAAGTATCATACACAGGTAGACAAAGGACATTTTCTAACTGTCCACTAGTTTTTCATGTCTGTTCTGGCATAAATGCTGGCTGTTGGTCAGACAAAAACTTGTCTGGCTGAAAGCCGGCAGCTGTGCCGGAAACTAGCCGGATCACCTTCGGATCTCGTGATAGATAATGGGGATCCAGGGGTGCCTGGCTATGTGTGTAGCCATGTTCTCTGCTAAAGAGACGGCCCAGACCGGCAGGAATACCAATTCAGGACGTTTACCCCCTTACATGCTGCAGGCAATAGCGCCTGTAGCATGTATGCGGTTGCAGAGTGAGCTGACTTCCTCTGTCTCCCATCGGCTCCCTGCAAATAAGAATTTCCCTGCAGGCTGACATTGAGTCTCTGGCACTGACATCAAAAGAGTTGTCTGCTTTTTTTATATTGATGACTAGGCTTGAGCGAATCAAACTTCAGATCAGAGATCCGAAGTCGATTTGTTCAAACACTTTGTTTTAATGCTGTCAGAGACCTGTCTCCATACAGCATCAAATTCTATATGTAAGAAGAAAAAAAACATTAACTTTTAAAAATTCAGAAAAAATAAATAAATTCCAATGGAAAAAACCCATTTCAATAAAAATTAAATGCAAAAATTAAATCTCCCCATATTTGGTATCGCCGCGTCTGTAACAATCCCCACTAACACAATTTTCATGTAATTTATCCCATATGCCAAACGGCGTAAAAAAAAAGCCAGAATTGCTACTTTTTGCTTATTCACCATAAAAACAGAATAAAAAGCAATCAAAACGTGTTATGTACCCCAAAATGATACCAATGAAAACTACAAGGAGTCCCCCAAAAATCAAGCCCTCACACAGCTCCATAGAAAGAAAAATAAAAAAAAAGTAATGGGTCTTGGGATGCAGCGATGCAATATTATTTTCTTCTTTTTAAAAAATGGGTTTTTATTACGCAAAAGCAGAAACTACATGTATTTGGTAACATTGTAATCGTACTGACCCAGGGACTAAAGTGATCATGTTATTTATGCCAAAAAATGAATACTGCAAAATATATAACATATAAACAAAAAAAAAAGTGGCAATATTTCTGTTTTTTTCCCCATCTCCCTCCAAGAAAGAGTTAATAAAAGTTAATCAGAAAGTTATGTGTACCCCAAGATGGCACCATTAAAAACTACAACTTGTCCCGCAAAAAACAAGCAATCATACATCTACATAGACAATGAAAAAATGAAAAAGATCACGTGGTCAGTCAGGCCCAAAACAGGCTGGACACTTAGGCCTCTTTCACATGAGCGTCACGGATTCAGTCCGGATGCGTTTAGGGTGCGTTCCGGAAAATCCGCACGCATCCGCACCAATCCGCACGCAATTGCAGTCAGTTTTGACTGCGATTGTGTACGTTCGTTCAGTTTTTTCCACGCGGGTGCGAAGCGTTTTGATGCGTTTTTCACGCGTGTGATAAAAAACTGAATGTTTACAAACAACATCTCTAAGCAACCATCAGTGAATCACGCATTGCATCCACACTTGCGTGATTCACGCAGACCCATTCACTTCAATGGGGCCAGGGCTGCGTGAAAAACGCAGAATATAGAACATGCTGCGATTTTCACACAACGGCGAACTGATGTGTGAAAAAAATCAATGGGTCAGGATTAGAGATGAGCGAACGTGCTCGTAATGAGCACTGTACCGCTCGGCTCCCCTGCGCTCGCATGGGCGCAGGCGGCCGCTTCCGTCCTCCTCAGGAGGACGGAAGCGGCTGCCTGCGCCCATGCGAGCGCAGGGGAGCCGAGCGGTATAGTGCTTGTTACGAGCACGTTCGCTCATCTCTAGTCAGGATTCAGTGCGGGTGCAATGCGTTCGCATTACACATTGCACCCACGCGGAAATCTCGCCCGTGTGAAAGGGGCCTAAGAGGTTAAATTATAGCCTGCTCTCCGTATGTGATTTTCTTCACCTCATTTTATGGTGTTTTTGTCCCACAGACGTCCATTGTTTGTTTGTTTTTTTTTTTCATACCATCACTCTATAGAGGCAGTGACGTTACAGGGGGATACATACTTCCCTATATAAAAATGCAAGGCATGGTGAAAAAACAAACAAACAAAAAAAACACAGACGCACACAATAATCAACATTTAACTGCACCGCCTTTTTTATGTTGTGTTTGACAGTTTGGTTGAACAGGGGCAGAGAGGGAGTGTGCCAGGGGGCGGCTCGGCACATTTATGCCCCTTTCACACGAGCGGGAGACTCGCATGTCTCCCGCAACGCATCTACAGGGCTGGACTCCGGCACTGACTGGGATCGCATATAATGCTCTGCGATCCCTGTCAGTGCCGAGTCCAGCCCTGTAGATGCGTTGCGGGAGACATGCGAGTCTCCCGCTCGTGTGAAAGGGGCATTACTAAAAAAGTTGCTGACACAGTACTTTAGGGGCTGGAGAAATTTTTAAGCCAGGCACGTGGAGTTCCGTAGATGGGCCTAATTTATGAGTTGTCGTAAAACGGCGGTCTTAGTAAATGACCCCCAATGTGTTTTTACCCATAGGGCATGTTCACCAGGATGGCCAGACAGAATTTTTCTTTTTTCTGGACAACTTATGTCAAAATCACGGACAACCAATATTTTTTAGGGACAAATTGGAAAACCATAATGAATTATATAGATTATAAGTGATCCATTTCTATAGCTCAATATACTGATCATAGCTCATTATCAGCATTTACTGTGAGCTGTTAAATTATGATAATTACCACCAAAATAATCTAGTCAAGTATCACAAGCCTCAAAAACAAAAAAAAAAAAAAAAAATCAGATTTTTTTTTTTTTTAATGGACACATGAAAAAAATGTCACCTGTTTTTACAGACTGTCCAGAAATTTCTGGACAATTGGCAACCCTGATGTTCACACAAACTAAATACCATATTTTCTGCATTTTTTCCCACCATACAAACACCAGGCACAGTGAAGACATGGACTTTTTTTTTCCATTGTGCAGAGTTCAGTTTAGGCCTCATTGACACACAATATGCGGGCACCAGCCATGTTCACCGCAATCTTGAAGATCTGGTGCGGAATAGAGGCACGGAACCACTACGGAGTGCTTCCGTTGGGTTTCTGTCCGTGGTCCGTCCGCACCGCAAAAAAAGTAGTGCATGCATGCTCAAGTTGAATGGGTCTGGGTTAGAGTTGAGCGAACGTGTTCGTAAAGAGCACTGTACTGCTCGGATCCCCTGCGCTCACATGGGCGCAGCCATCCGGATCCGTCCTCCTCACCCAACGGATCCGGATGCCTGCGCCCATGCGAGCGCAGGGGATCCGAGCAGTACAGTGCTCGGCACGAGCACGTTCGCTCAACTCTAGTCTGGATCCATCTGCGGAATCCGCACGGATGTTGCTTGTGCATTGGAGAATGCAAATTGTGGTCCCCAATTCACGGAACAGCCTATCAACAGCTGTGTGCATGAGGCCTTATGCACATGGAAAAACCTGCGTCCTATGGACCACAGCACTGAACGGCTATGTTACAGTTTTTTGTATATATGACCATACCCCTACAGATACAGTACAGACCTTTAACATCCCTCACAACTTTTCTGGGGAACTACAACTCTCAGCATTGCCTAACAATCTACAGCTACAAGATGAACAGTAGAAATAAACCAGGAAGGTGTCATGTGGTAAAACTCTGGGGTCTCTCCTGCAGATGAAGATCTTTAACTTTTAGCCTGCACCGGAGATACTGGGAGTTGTAGTTTCCCCATAGCTGCAGGAGCTGAAGAGCATGTTGTATGGACACGTCACCTGTAGTCCGCGGCGCTACTATCCTGTCTCAGGGTCCGCTGTCAGGTAGCAGGGGTCTGTGCAATCACACTCCCCGCCAGGTAGCAGTGGGTCTGTATGGTCACACTCCCTCCAGGTAGCAGTGGGTCTGTATGGTCACACTCCCTCCAGGTAGCAGTGGGTCTGTATGGTCACACTCCCGCCGGGTCTGGAGAAGTATCTATCCAGGCTTGGCTGCTCTCGGCTGCACGAGCGGCAAGAACTGAGGGGAGGCCGGTGCAGGGCGGAGGGCTGGGACTGAACTGAGGTTTCTGTTTCGTTTCTCCTCAGTAATGATCGTGAAACCGAAACTGTGCAAAGGCCTGTGACTGAGGGAAATGAAAAGGCCGTGTGCACACTTAGCGGTACATGCCTGGCTGTCAATTCTGGTTTATGTATACAGTCTTCACGTGAACATAGCTTAACCCCTAGAGGACTCTGCGATTTTCCGTTATTTTGCGGTTTTGTTTTTCGTTCCCTGCCTTTCCAGAGCCATAACTTTTTTATTTTTCCATTCCTAAGGCTGTATGAGGACTTATTTTTTTGCAAGACAAGTAGTACTTTCTAATGGTACCATTTAATATTGCATATGATGTAATGGAGAGGTGGCAAAAATTTCATATGGGATGGAATTGGAAAAAAACGCAATTCCACCGCAGTTTTAAGGAGGGGTGGGGTGGTTGTTTATGGCGTTTCCTATGCAGTAAAAATGACCTGTTACCTTCATTCTCCATGTCAGTACAATTACAACCACACCACACTTGTATGTAGGGATGAGCGAAGCAAGCTCACTTCAATCATCACTACATGTATGGTTTTTTTAGGTTTTGTTTGTTTCTTTGCGTTTTAGTACTGAAAAAAAAAAAACCTTGGAAAAAATTTATTTTTTCTTTTCTTCACTATATTTTGTTTCCTAAAACTTTTTTGTAGTTATGTGTACGGAGCTGTTTAAGAACTCTTGTTTTGCAGGGCGATCTAAATATTGTTATATTTTAATAGTACGGGCATTTTCCAACATGGCAATACCGATTATGTTTTTTTTACTTTACTTTATTTTAATTTTGGGAAAAGGGGGGTTGATTTTAATTTTTTTACATTTTTTTTACTTTTTTTAAGCCACCCTGGTAACTGATCGGAGCCCAGTGATTACACTGGGGGGAGGGCGCACTGCGCCACCAATGTTCTAATACTGAGGGGGGGCGCACTGCGCCACCAATGTTTATGAAAGTACAGTATACCATGGCAAGCCGGAGGCGTCCGGTTGCTATGGTAACTGATCAGAGCCCAACGATTGCACTGCTGGGCTCCGATCCCCACTGCACCACCAATGAAAGGGGGGGGGGGGGGCGCCTGTGGCCACTGCCACCAGTGTTTATTGTACTGTTGGGGGGAGGGCGCACTGCACCACCAATGTTTTAATACTGAGGGGGGAGGGGCTGGGCTCCGATCCGCACTGCACCACCAATGAAGTGGGGGGGGCATGTTTATTGTACTAGGGGAGGGCGCACTGCGCCACCGATGTTTTAATACTGGGGGGGGGGGCGCATTGCGCCACCAATGTTTATTATGTTGTAGGTGGGGGGGGTTACATGTAACTACACTTTCATTTCTTATATTGCGCTTCTGGATTCCCGATTCGTTAGCAACGAATCGCGAATCCAGTGAGCGCAAACTCTACTACATCTGTATATTTGGGGCACGGATTACAAGCATATTGCCCCAAATCTCAGAGCCTTTATTTTTCACCGCTCTGCAGCTTCTTTTCATGGTTATATTGAGCCTACAGTGTGGCTCCAAATTATATCAGCCAGGCGTACATTAAACCTGTCCCCCTCACAGTAGTTATGCCCAGATATGTGCCCTCTCACAGTAGTTATGTACAGATATGTGCCCACTTTGCCACTTTGGTTTTAAACCCCAACTGCCATTGGGGTTTAAAAATCAACTTCTGTCAGCTACAGGAATGGGTGGGAAGGAGACTTTCTCTCTGCAATGACACACATACAAACATTAAATGAAATAGATTAAATATACCCGTGCGAAGCAATGTTTTCTTCCACTGCTACCCACTGTGTTTCCTCAAATTACCATGGCATTGACCTATAATTCAGGCCACCCTGAAAAGAAGGACCTAAACCCCCCCCCAAGGTCTCGGTAAACCACGCCATGCCCCCTCCCACTCCGCAGCCAATGGGGATTGACAAAAATGAAGGTTAAAATCAACTTCTGTCAGCTGCATTGACTTTCTCTCTGCAACGACACACAGAAACATTAAATGAAATAGATGGAATATACCCAGGCTAGTCTCTAATAAAAATAATATAAACCTACGTAAAGAGCACTGCTTTTATCACCTGTTACCTATTATTACACACATTTCACAGACTCTTACCAGGGTGGCCAGGTGATTAAGACACTGGATAATAAAATCCTAAAGACACTGGATAATAAAATCCTAAAGATAGCTGGTGAATCCTCAATGCAAAAAATTTGCATCGAGGATTTTTTTGTGTCAAATTACTCGATTACATCAAGTAATCGTTTCAGGCCTAGCTTGCAAGTAACCATTCTTCTGATTTTCTCTGATGGCCAAGAGGTTAAGGTGTGAAACTTGACTGGATCCACTGGATATGTATCCACATGGTTAAGACATCTGATGGCATTAGAGGCAGAGCTTGTTAAGAGCTCATTTGCATTCCCTTTCTTCCCAGAGTTCCAGAGGAACATCTATGGCCTATAAGTCTCCTCACGTTGATTAAGGAGCTCTCTCCCCAAGCAGAGATAGTACCCCCCAAATCCTTAAAACACTGAAAGTGATGGCAGTTGGCACATTGAACAAGCATTTTATATTCAGCCCTCACCATTTCGATATGAAAATTTTGCATTTTGTGTATGTATTTATCATCAAGAGCAAATTATAGCCATTTGTTTATTGGTACTTATCAGGGTGGCCAAGTGGTTAAGGCTTTTGGAAATAAAATCCAATGGATATGTATCCATGTGAGATGGAAACCCCTCTCTAAGTGTGAGTTTACATTAGGTTTACAGTTTCCTTCAAAGGCGCTAATCCTGGAATAACATTGAAGCTATTCTTGCATGGTCTCAAGAACTTTCCACTGTCACAATAATGAACTTAATGTTCTGACCACTATATGAATTCCTTAGCTTCACTCTCAAAATTGCTATTTAAGATAATTAAACAGGACAGTGCTCCAGACTAAAAAATACCTAGGATCCAATGGCTCCTGAACTGAAAAATTTAGGAGCCAAATTAAATTTTTAGTCGCCAAATTTAAAGGGGTTCTGCAGTTGTTTAAAACTGATGATCTATCCTCTATATAGATCATCAGCATCTGATCGGCGGGGGTCTGACACCCAGGACCCCTGCCGATCAGCTGTTTGAGAAGGCAGCGGCGCTGCAGGAGCGCCGCAGCTTTCTCTGTGTTTTCCTCAGGCCCAGTGACGTCACGACTAGTATCACTGGCCTGGGCGGGGCTAAGCTCTGTTCAGATGCTGATGATCTATCCAGAGGATAGATCATCAGTTTTAAACAACTGCAGAACCCCTTTAAATACACTTAATTATAATTAAAAAGAGATTTGGAGGAGAAGATGGAAAGTCTGGCCCATAATAGAACAGTCCCATCCTATTTTTTGGGGGGACAAGGTGACTAAAAAATGGCGAATTGTGCGGGTTTTATTTTATTTTTTTTCTGTTATGTGTTCACCGCATAGGAGATATTTTTTTATATTTTAATAGTTTGCACTTTTCGGACGTGGCGATATGTAAAATGTTTATTTATTGTTAATATATTTATATGTAAAATTGGGAAAGGGGGTGATTTAACCCTTTCAGTACCGGGCCACTTTTCACCTCAAATCCCAGGCCGCAAATCTGACATGTGTCACTTTATGTGGTAATAACTTTGGAACGCTTTTACTTATCCAGGCCATTCTAAGATTGTTTTCTTGTCACATATTGTGCTTCACGATAGTAGTAAATTTATGGCAAAATATTTCATTTTTATTTATAAAAAAATACCAAATTTAGCAAAAATTTGGAAAAATTTGCAAATTTCAAAATTTCAATTTCTCTACTTTTAAAATACATAGTAATACCTCCAAAAATAGTTATTATTTTACATTCCCCATATGTATACTTTATGTTGGCATCATTTTATAAATGTCATTTTAATTTTTTGGGACGTTAGAGGGCTTAGAAGTTTAGAAGCCATTTTTCAAATTTTCACCAAATTTTCCAAAACCATTTTTTTAAGCACCAATTCAGATATAAAGTAATTTTGAGGGGCTTACATAATGAAACCCCCCATAAATGACCCCATTTTAGAAACTACACCCCTCAAATTATAAAAAACTGCAGTTACAAACTTTGTTAACCCTTGAGGTGTTCCACAAGAATTAAAGGAAAATGGAGGTGAAATTTCAAAATTTCACTTTTTTGGTAGATTATTCATGTTAATAATTTTTTTCTTGCAACACAGCAAGGGTTAACAGCAAACTAAACCTCAATATGCATTACTCTGATTCTGCAGTTTATAGAAATACCCCATATGTGGTGGTAAACGTCTCTATGGGTTTGTGGCAGTGGTCAGTAGGAAAGGAGCGCCATACTGATTTTGGAGGCAAATTTTGCTAGAATAGTTTTTAGGCACCATTTTGTAATTGAGAGACCCTGACGTACCCCTACAGTGGAAACCCTCATAAAGTGACCCCATTTTTGAAACTACACCCTTCAAAGAATATATTAAGGGGGGTACTGACCACTTTGACCCCCTAAGCATTTTACGGAATTTGGAAACACTTGGCTGTGAAAATGAAAAGTTTTATTTCTTCCAATAAAATGTTGCTTTAGCCCCAAATTTTTTCATTTTCACAAGGGGTAACAAGAGAAAAACACCCCATAATTTGTTCCCCATTTTCTCCTGAATACGGCAACACCCCATATGTTGTGGTAAACTGGTGTAGGGGCACATGGCAGGACTCAAAACAGAAGGAGTGCCATATGGATTTTACAACACACATTTTGATGGATCGGTTTGCGGGAGCCATTGATTTTTATTTTTTGAGTTATTGTCTTATGTGGGGGCTCATTTTTTGTGGGACGAGATGACGGTTTGATTGGTACCCTTTTGGGGTACATAAGACTTTTTGATCGCTTGGTATTACACTTTTTGTGAGTCAAGGTGAAAAAAAATAGCTGTTTTGGCATGTTTTTATTTTTTATTTTTTTTTACAACATTCACCTGGGGGGCCATCTCATGTGATATTTTTATAGAGCAGGTTGTTACGGACGTGTTGATACCCAATATGTCTAACTTTTTTATTTTTGGAACGTTTTACACATTAGATGCATTTTTGAACAGAATAAAATCTTTTTTTTTGTGTTGCCATTTTCAGAGAGCCATATTTTTTTTATTTTTCGGGCGATTGTCTCAGGTAGGGTATCATTTTTGCGGGACAAGATGACGGTTTGATTAGTACCATTTTGGGGTAAATACGCCTTTTTGATCGCCTGCTATTACACTTTTTGTGAGGCAAGAGGGAAAAAAATGGTTGTTTTGGCATAGTTTTTTTTTTTTTTTAAGCAGCAGCATTCACCTGGGGGGCCATCTCATGTGATATTTTTATAGAGCAGGTTGTTACAGACGTGTCGATACCCAATATGTCTAACTTTTTTATTTTTGGAACGTTTTACACATTAGATGCATTTTTGAACAGAATAAAAAAATTTTTTTGTGCTACCATTTTCAGAGAGCCATATTTTTTTTATTTTTCAGGCGATTGTCTCAGGTAGGGTATCATTTTTGTGGGACAAGATGACTGTTTGAATGGTACCATTTTGGGGTAAATACGCCTTTTTGATCGCCTGCTACTACACTTTTTGTGAGGCAAGAGGGAAAAAAAATGGTTGTTTTGGCATATTTTTTTTTTTTTGCAGCATTCACCTGGGGGGCCATCTCATGTGATATTTTTATAGAGCAGGTTGTTACGGACGTGTCGATACCCAATATGTCTAACTTTTTTATTTTTGGAACGTTTTACACATTAGATGCATTTTTGAACAGAATAAAATCTTTTTTTTGTGTTGCCATTTTCAGAGAGCCATATTTTTTTTATTTTTCGGGCGATTGTCTCAGGTAGGGTATGATTTTTGCGGGACAAGATGACGATTTTTTTAGTACCATTTTGGGGTAAATACGCCTTTTTCATCGCATAGTATTACACTTTTTGTGGGGGAAGGTGACCAAAAAATGGCTGTTTTGGCACTGTTTTTATTTTTTATTTTTTACTGTGTTCACCTGGCGGGATGGATCATGTGATATTTTTATAGAGTCGATATGGACGCGGCGATACCTAATATGCCTACTTTTTCTTTTTTTTTTTTCTTTTTTTTACAATTTTTTTTACTTTTTTGGGGGGAAAATGGCATTTATTTTTTTACTTGAAACTTTTATTATTATTTTTTTTTAACTTTATTTTTTAACTTTTTTTCACCTTTTTTTTAACTTTTGGGGGTCTGATCCCCTCCACAATGCATTACAATACTTTTGTATTGTAATGCATTGGCTGTAAGTGTATTACTCAGTGTAAGGCCCCATGCAGACTACCGTATTTCAACCGTATCGGGCCGTGAAAGCCCGGTCTGTGCTGCCCCAGAGGACGGGAGCGCACGGCGTCATTGGTTGCTATGACGCCATGCGCTTCCTGAGGCCGCCGCCGTACAGTGAAACACTGTACACGCCCCCGTACAGTGAAACACTGTACACTGTATGGGACGTGAAATACGATAGTCTGCATGGAGCCTAATACACTTACAGCCTGCTTCCTGTGCGATCCAGGGGGCTGGATCGCACAGGCTCGCAGGGATGGCAGCCACGATGCCTAAGGAAGGCATCGGGCTGCCATCCAAGCCATCGGGTCCCCATCACAGCAGCGCGGGGACCCGATGGCCCCGCTCGCCATCCTGAACATGCGGCACACCTCATGTGCCGCGGTCAGCGCTGACCGTGGCACATGAAGGGTTAATGCGCCGGCATCGGTGTTTTCACCGATGCTGGCGCATTCCCCAGGGGTCTGGCACCTGGGCACAGCCGGACCCCCGCCTCTGATCGGGCGGGCGCAGCTCCTGCGCCCGCCCGATCACAGCGCCGTACATGTACGGCGTTGGTACGTGCGGCAGTGATTTTTGTGCCGTACATGTACGGCGCTGGTACCCTAAGGGTTAAACTTAAAGCATTTCTAAAGTTATATTTATTGATGACCTATCCTCAGGATAGATCATCAGTATCCGATCGGCAGGGGTCCGACACCCGGCACCCCCACTAATCAGTTGTTTGAAGAGGAGGCGCGTGCCATACCAGCGCTGCCTCCTCTTCATTGTTTACCTGCTCACCGTAACACGGGTAGCAGTGAGCAGGTGTAATTACACCTAACCGCCCCATTCATTTCAATGGGAAGGATCGCTCCTATGCAAATGAGGATAGGTCATCAATAAATATAACTTTTTACTTTTTATATACTAAGTATTACCCCCCCTTAGGGGCTAGCACTCTTGTCCTATTCACCCTAATAGAGCTCTATTAGGGTGAATAGGACTTTACACTCTCCCTGCTGCCCTGTGCTTAGTGCACACAGCAGCAGGAAGCTTACCATGGCAGCCAGGACTTCAGTAGCATCCTGGTTGCCATGGTAACCGATCTGAGCCCCGCGATTACACTGCTGGGGCTCCGATCGGAACTGCCACTGCCTCCAAAAAGGGGGGGGGGGGCGAGGGACCCTGTGGCCACTGCAACCAATGATTATCATACTAGGGGGGGGGGTGCTGCGCCACCAGTGTTTTTATTACTTGGGAGGGCACGCTGCGCCACCAATGAAGATAGCTATGTTTAATTCAAATACAGGAGACGGGTGCCGGGGCAGAATCACATAGCCGGCACCCGACCTGTATGACAGGGAGCTGCAATCAGCGGTAGTTATCCCCGGGGGCAGCGGTCCAGGGCACAGCACCTGTCACCTGTCCAGCCTGGGCACTACAGCTCTGGTTGTGTGCAGAGAACGGTGAGAGGACAGCTACTGGAGTCCGCACCATGGAGGTGATGAGCGGTCATCGGCGGCCACACTGCATCCAATAGAGATCAATAGTGCGGAGCGGGAGCACACAGCAGAGAGTGGGGGCCACTTACCTGCCAGCTGCGGCCCTGCTGCCGGGAACAATAACTGTCACCTGTTCCCACCCACACCGGCGCCAGATCACCCTATAGTGGCACATAGAGCGGGTGGCCGGCTGTGTGTGCACAGGGGGGCAATCTTATCTGTAATGTCACCGTGAGACCTGTAGTCACAGCAGAGGGGGCAGAGCCTGAGGTATAATAATGGTTACTGTACACCAGGTCATTGGTGGCGCAGTGGCCACAGCCCCTCCCCTCCTCCTCCTCTCTCCTCTTATTGGTGGCAGTGGCAGCAGCAGCACAGGGGGGAGGGAGAGACTGCTTCCTTCTCCCCTGTGCTGTGTGGTAGTGCAGCCTAGTATCGGTAAATGCTGGTCGGGTCTAGGCGCAAATGGCGACAAAACTAAAAAGTCTTGTCGCTATTTGTAAATTCTGAGTCGCATTGGCCATTTTGGTCGCCATCTGGAGCACTGCAGGAGCTTTCACCACTCCTGACATGCTGTTTTTTAATAGCTACATGCATTCCCCATGTAATAACAATTCTATTCTTGTGACTCTATGTTGTGCCATTCCTTTATTATTTCTGCTAGAAGTTATGGATAAATTGCTAGCAATCTGCAGTAACAGAGGGGTGTTAACCAGTTGGGAGGGGGGGGGGGGTCCCACCACAATCTGATAATGGCAGCACTGACTGGATAGAGTCAGACTGTACACCTCCAACTGGTTAACACCCCTCTGTACCCTTACTGCAGATTGCTAGCAATTCATTCATAACTTCTAGTTAAAGGGTTTCTGTGACCAGAATTAACCCTCTTAAACCTGCTGACATTAGCGATGTGCTTTGCTATTATTATGTTTATTGATGGCCCCCTTACTGCTGAATTCCTACTTTTGTAATATGTAAATTAGCCTCTAGGAGCAGGGGGGTGTTGCCCCTGCTCCTAGAGGCTCTGTTTTCCTACCTTCTTCCACGCCCTGCCGTCCTTGATTGACAGGGCCAGCGCTCATCTTCTCCTGCCAGCCCTGTGTGCCAGGTAAATCTCGTCAGCAGGTTTAAGAGGGTTAATTCTGGTGACAGAACCCCTTTAAAATAACAAAGGAATGGCACAACATAGAGCCATAATAACAGATGCTACAGAATTCTTATTACGTAGGGAACACATGTAGCTATTAAAACCAGCATGTCAGGAATGGTCAAAGGTCCTCTTTAAGTTTTAAAGTTAGTTCTTAAAGATAGAAATTGTATAAACCTATTTAAAAAGCTGTGTTGTTACTAGTGTTAAGGGAATCGAAGTTAATGAAGTGGAATTTGTTCCGAATCCGAATTTCATCGCGCTTCGTGGTAATGAATCAGATTTTTTTCTAAAATGGCTGCTGCACATGTAACAAAGTAAAAGTCTGGGAATGAGGGATTACCAATAATTCTGTGCAGCCATCCAGTCAGCAGATAGCCTGTGATGTCACAGCCCTATGAAAAGCCCGCTGGTCTCCGCAATTTTACAGTGAACTGAGCATAGGGACAGATGTGACAAGTGCTAGGGAAAGTGTTTTACAAAGCTTTTAATAGTATAATCTAAGATAGGGACAGTGTAAGGAGATCATAGGAAGAGTTTTCAGACACTTTAAGGAGGGCATAGGCAGAGCTTAGGTAGACAGCACAGTGCAGGTTCTGTAAGCTTAAAGAGGCTTTGTCACCAGGATCAACCCTATTAAACCAGACATACTGGCTGGTAGGGCTCATCATGCTGATTAAAACTATACCTTTCTATTGTCTGTATGATAAATAGCTGCAGATAAATCAGCATTTTTATTCATATGCAAATGAGAAACTCGAGCACTCAGGGCGGGGTTGAATATTCTGAGCACTGCTCTGTAACACCCCCTGTGCTCGGTACACCCCCCCCCCCCCATTGACTGACAGGCCTAGACAGCAGGCTGAGACAGAGCTGTGTCTAGGAACTGTGTGGTTAGCATGTAAATATCACATACACTATAGCTGCACCACACTGAGATCTGCTCAGAAAGCTCATCTAACATAGTAACACATATCTACATATCACTGCTTTATTCACAGGCATATATATCATATATATATATATATATATATATATATATATATATTTTCATATATGATCATACAGACACCAGTAATATATGTTAGCTGATAAGCCTAGAAAAGACAAGCAGCTTCATGTGGTAATGGTATAGCTTGGTGGGTAAGTTGTTAGTTTTGAATGTAGAGATCCCAGGTTTGAATCTTAGGAAAGAAATCACATTTTTTTTCTTCAGAAATTTTTTTCTTCCACATAAGAAAAAGAAAGCTAATAAATATTACTGGTTTTTTTTTATCGTATGTTGAAAAAAAGTGAAAAAAAAAACAAAAACACTTTTCTCAATATAGTAAGGCCTTATTATTATATATTGTTTATTATATAAATAATACGGTTTTGAATAAAATAACAGAAAGAAAACATAAATAAAAACACAAATATACCTCTTCTGGGATTTAAACCTGAGATCTCTAGAGGAGGGCAGTCCACTATACTACTAGCTATAGCATATTACCTCATAAAGGTTCATGGTGTTTTTATGCTTATAAGATAACACATATCACTGGTGTCAGTATAATCATATATTCTGACTGTGAATAAAGCAGTAATATGTATATTAGCTTTCTGAGCAGATCTCAGTGTGGTGAAGCTATAGTGTATGCGATATTTACCTGCTAGCACACAGCTCTGCCCTCAACCTGCTGTCTAGCCCTGTCAGTCAATGGGAGGGGGGCGTGTGCAGAGCACATGGGGTGTTACACAGCAGTGCTCAGAATATTCAGCCCCGTCTCTGAGAGCTTGAATTGATCATTTGCATATGAATAAAAATGCTGATTTCTCTGCAACTATTTCTCATACAGACAAAAGAAAGGTACAGTTTTAATCAGCATGATGAGTTCTACCAGCCAGTATTATGTCTGGTTTCATAGGGTTGATCTTGGTGACAGAGCCTCTTTAAAGGCATCAGTTTGTACCCTATAAAACAGGTTGACATTTGCAATGTGCAAATGTCACCTGATGCCAAATATGTAGGCGCAGTGAGGAAGCCGGGAGCCCGGCAGCCTGCGCCGAATGAAGGACGCACGGCCCAGGCGCGGGATTTCGGGCACGGGCAGGGCCGGCAGCAGACAGAGAGCGAGCTGCCTGGCCCTATCAATCAACAGACAGGAGGGGTTATTAGAGGTGGAGAAACGGCAACTCTAGGAGCAGGGTTACCGCCCCCCCTGCTCCTAGGGAGCTAATTTAAATATTATAATATTATATATAAAAGTATGATTTCCACAAAAACAGGGACAGTATAAATAATATAATTAACATATTTGGCATCAGGTGACATTTGCACATTGCAAATGTCAATCTGTTTTTTAGGGTACAAACTGATAACAGAAACCCTTTAAGGCAGGGGTGCACTACCTTTTCTTCGTCTGGGGGCCACATTGTCACATCACTGTATTTCAGGGGGCGGCAAAAAAAAAAAAAGGTTAAGGCCTCTTTCACAATCGCGGCAGCATGGATCCGGCGGGTGAAGGGTGCCGCCGGATCCGTGCTGCCGCAGGTACATGTGTGGGGCCGAAACCGCACTCCGGCCCCTCACATGTCACACAGTGTCACATACTTTAACAGACACATACACAGACATACTTACATGCTCCCATCAGCTCCGCACAGCACAGGAGGAGGAGGATGGCGCGCACATAGGAAGATTCCTATCTTCCTATGTGCGCACCGTCCTCCTCCTCGTGTGCTGTGGGGAGCTGCTGGGGCTGCCGGCAGCCCCAGCAGCTCCCCACAGCACACGAGGAGGAGGACGGTGCGCACATAGGAAGATAGGAATCTTCCTATGTGCGCGCCATCCTCCTCCTCCTGTGCTGTGCGGAGCTGATGGGAGCATGTAAGTATGTGTCTTTGTATGTGTATGTGTCTGTGTATGTTTATGTGTCTGTGACACTGTCTGACACGTGTGGTGTGCAGGTGACGGATCCATCATGAACTTCATTGAAAGTCAATTGAGGACGGATCCGTTTACTAGTGTGTCACACTGAACAGATCCGTCCCCATTGACTTGCATTGGGGGTCATTCCGGATCCGTCTTGGAGCGGATGCCTGCCTTCTAGGAGCATTTCGTTGTCTTCAGTTCAGTTTTGTCCCCATTGACAATGAATGGGGACAAAACTGAAGCGTTTTATTCCGGTAATGAGCCCCTATGACGCTGATAAATGTGCAAATCAGCCAAAAACCGAGTAGACACGATTATACAGCCAGATAACAGGAAGGAGCAAATTTATGAAGACTTGTTCCCAGTAATTTTCCCGAATATCATGCAGTGTAATAGGAAGGTAAAGATTTCCCAGTAAAAAATTAGTTTTAACACATTCCCGCAGCATGGCCCTGAAACAGATGATTTATACTTTCCTGATCCCTGCTGCTCCCGCTGTCTCCATCTTCTGGTCCCGGAGCTGTTTACATTTGGCTGGCCATGGACATAGTCATATGTCCCGCTCCAGCTATTGACTGGCAGCAGCAGTGATGTGGCCACAAGCAGCGTTTCACAGCTGAAGTCAGTCATTTGCCGGAGAGGTACTCCAGGACCAGAAGATGGAGACAGCGAGAGCAGCATGGAGCAGGTAAGTAGGAATCTTCTGTTTCAGGGGCCACGCTACAGGAGTTTGTTAAAAACTTTTTTTTACTGGGAAACCCCTTTAAGTGACGACATTTCTTTCCTGCCTCCTATTCACAAATAAGCGTTTTCCTTTACTGCAGAGGACAGCGCTCACTGGTTCGTACCACCTCCTGCCCCCCAGATATACTGTGGGTGCCCTGCAATAACCAGTAAGCACTTTCCCTGAGGGCTCATGCACACGGCTGTTGTTTTGGTCCACATCTGATCTGCTATCTTGCGGATCAGATGCAGACCCATTCACTTAAATAGGGCGGCAAAAGATGTGGAGAGCATTTTGTGTACTGTCCACATCCATTACTCTGTTCCGCAAAATGCAGAACATACATGGCTGGTATTGGTGTTTTGCGGACTGCAAAACAAAGCACGGTCGTGTGTATGGGGCCTTACTAGCCAGGAAAGTACTTATTGGTTAACCCTTTAATGGGGCCTAAAAAGGCCTTAATGGCCAGTCACTGTTTTGTGAGTTAGCGCACGTGGTTCAAACACCTGTAACTTTTTTTATTTGTTGGACTACCAAAATTTTGCAGCTTTTTATTACATGACGCAGGGCTTTTTAATATATTATTTAATTTTATTCGGGGGAAACTGTACATTTAAAAAAAAAAAGTCATTTTTATTCAATCTATAGCTCATTATTTAAATATGCAAATTATTATAATTAGTTCCCTATATGTGTTGGATCATTTTATTATAAATATGTATAGTTTCACATGAATGGGGTGATAATTGTAATGGTTTTGGTTGCTGTGGGATTTTTTTCTTTTATGTACATATTTTATTATTTTTTCTTTTTTTAACTAATTTTTTAAATATATTTCTGGTACAAAAAAGACCTTTGGGGGACACTTACTTTATTATTTTGCACATTTTCCTTTTTTTCTTTTATTTGTATTTTATTTATTTTGTATTTTAAATTTAATTTTTTTTATAGTCACTTTATTTTTAAAATATATTTTTTGCCACATAATATGTCCCCCAATAGGTCATAAAAAGACTGTTGGGGCACAGTGAACAATTTTATTTGGAACTTCTTCATTTTTATAGTTTATACGATAACGATACGTATCTTTTTTTGTATTTTTTTTTTAATTATTTTTTGCTAAAATTTTCATTTCTTTAAGTATATTTTTGCAGCACTGTATGTCCCCCAAGAGATATTTTAAATACCTCTAGGGGACAATGACTTTTTTTTATCATTATTTTGCTTTTTTTTTTTTTGCTTTTAGTTGTATTTATTGTGTTTTCAAATTTTTTTTTAATTTAAAATTTTTTTAATATATATTTGCCCAATAATTTGTCCCCAAAAGGTGCATAAAAGACCTCTTGGGACACAGCCTTTTTTTGCACCATTTTCACTGTAACTGGAGCATCCAAAGGAGCCCCAGTTACAGGAAAAGCAGCCTCCTGAGCGAGGGGGGGCTTTGTACAAGGCAGAGCAGGCTCTGCACTCCTCTGCCTTGATGCCCAGAGATCACGTGATCGCCGGGTCTGAACTGGTCGGCGCGCCACTCACTTGTCTGAGGAGCGCTGAAAACTTCTTCCGCCTTCTCCTTGGGCCCCCCGCTGCCTTTGACAGCTGGGCACTGTCCTGCTCCTGTTGCAGTGCGGGAGCAGGCGCTGTAATCCTGCGATTGTGCAGCGCTTCAGGCAGAAACACAGCTGATCACACGATCAGCTGTGTTTCTGCCCAGCAGGATGGGTGCCACAAACCAGGACTCTGGGTGCCGCATGCGGCCCGCGGGCCGCAGGTTGTGCACCCCTGCTTTAAGGGATCCTTAGGAGACAGTACAGTTTGCATCAATCCCCTTTGTAGGGCACAGAGCTATCTAATTGAACATTGCCCAACTTGCTTAATATATAAGCAATTCTATTACGCCTTTATTCTCAAATTGTGGAAAATAAGCTGTGTAATATAACCGTTATTTGGGTGTCCAACTTGTTTAAAAGATAAGCAATTCTATTACACCTTTATTCTCAAATTGGGGTGAATAAGCTGTGTAATATAACCATTATTGTGGTGCCCACCTTGTTTAATAGATAAGAAATTCTATTACGCCTTTATTCTCAAATTGGGGTGAATAAGCTGTACAATTGTTATGACCAGTGGGAGGAACCCACTTATGAAACCAGAGAGTGTGGATTCGGTGTGTTAACCAAGGGATGGCAGAGACTAACCGCTAGGATGTTATTTAGCACTCTCACAGGAGACAGGACAGAACGCAGCAAGAGAGAAACTGAACCACTACCTAGAAGATTAGTTAATATGGTTGACAGCTGACTCACAGAGTCAGAAAGCAGGTAACGCTCTAGTAGCTGAAGTTGCAGTAAGAACCGCAGTTAGGCCTCTTTCACACGAACATTGTTTTTGCAGACCCATTCATTTCTATGGGCCCACAAAAAATGGTGTCACGAGTGGTCTTGCGTCTGGAATCAGACGTTCTGCGTGGCTTTCTAAGTGACATCTCTGACAGGCTATTCCCTGTGGTTTGGGTGCTGTTCACCACACCCCTTTCCCTCAGCTGTTGCCGCTGGGCAATTAGCTGTCTCCTACTTACCTCTTCCTCTCCCAGTATCACTTGTGGTTTATATCTGCTACATACCTGGTTGAGAGTGGTGTGGATCTCGGCTGAGATCCTGTTGCTGAGTTCTACTTAAAGTTAAGTGTTTTCCCTTCCTTTGGTTATTCCTGTTTGAGTCTCCTGTTCCTCCTTACGCTTGGAGGAACAGGTTACTCCCTTGTGTCATTAGACTGCAGGGTGTTCTAGGGTTTATTCAGATTAGGTTCCTGTGTATGAGCTTTCCTACCACCCGGGTTAGTTCATACTGGTAGCCAGCTAGGGCCTAGTCTTAGGGTCCCCTGCAGGAGGTGACCAGTTCCCTGGTTTTGTCTGTTCCCATCCCTCATACGCTCAGTGTGGCTTTTCCCCCCACACGCGAGCGTGACATTATAAACCGCCACTAACAAAAATTTATGTCATTTTTGTGCTGACATGGATGCTATTGCTACACTGGCTGAACGGCTGCAGGGACTCAGCTTGGAGGTGGCTGACATCCGCAACCAGATTCAGAGACCACAGGCTGGTGGTTATGGGGGTGCTGAGTGTCAGGCCTGTTTGGAGCCTAAGGTCCCCCTCCCGGATAGATTTTCTGGGGAATGTGATAATTTTGTTCTATTTAGGGAGGCGTGCAAATTGTATTTCAGACTGCGTCCACATTCTTCTGGTAATGAGGAACAGAAGGTTGGTGTGGTCATCTCGCTGCTTAAAGGGGATGCGCAGTCATGGGCCTTTTCTCTACCGGCCGGATCGCTGTCTCTCCGGTCGGTAGATGAAATTTTCAATTTTTATCTATGATGACCCGGATCGTATCTCCCTGGCGGAGACCCAGATACGTAACCTTTGTCAGGGTGAGCGGCCGGTTGAGACTTATTGCTCTGAGTTTCGGAGGTGGGCGACCAATACTGAATGGAACGATCCGGCTTTACGTAGCCAATTCTGTCAAGGTTTGTCTGAAAGGCTGAAGGACGCTTTGGCCTTTCAGGAAACCCCTGTGTCTTTGGAAGCCGCTATGTCTCTTGCTGTACGCATGGATAGGCGCCTGAGAGAGCGATCTAGGGGCCCCCGCTCTCAGGACGTACTATCACATAGTGTACCAGCTTCCTACGACACTTTGGGTGAATATTCCCCTAGGTTGATGTCTGGGGATGAACCTATGCAATTAGGGGGAGCCACTCCTGTAGCCACCCGCAATCATCTTGGTAGTAAAAAGGGTGTGTGTTTTTTCTGTGGTCAGAAAGGACACTTTATCAATGTATGTCCATGCTTCCTATCTCTAAAGGAGAGAAAAGAAAAGGGGGCGTTGAATTCTCATCTCACTCTTGGTGGAGTGGGTAGGGAGACTGAAAATGTGCATTTGTCTTCATCCTGCAGTACCCGTTTTCTCCTGACTGCCGAGGTGGCGCTAGAATCAAAGGTTGTGAAAATTGAGGTGTTTATTGACAGCGGGGCAGGGGTGAACTTGATTGATGCTCAGTTTGTCCGTATGCATGGATTGTCACCAAGTTCTTTGGATAAGAGGATTCTGTGTTTGCCATTGATTCTGCACCTCTCTCTCAGAAGTATTTGTCTCAGATGG
>ONZH01031130.1:0-34964 GCA_900303285.1 Rhinella marina
TGGAGGAACGGGTTTACTCTTTCTTGTGTCACTAGCTGCAGGGTTCTTTAGGGTGAATTTATTATTAGGTTCCTGTGTATGAACTCTCCTACAACCCAGGCTTGTTCATACTGGTAGTCAGTCAGGGCCTAGTTTCAGGGTTCCCTGCAGGAGGTGACCGTTTCCCTGGTTTTGGTATGTTCCCTTCCCTCATACGCTCGGTGTGGCTATTCCCTCCACACCAGAGCGTGACAGAAGCACCCCAAAACAGCCTTCAGAAAACAGTGCAGTGCTGTACAAGAGGCACTGCTGCTGCAGTGTATATGGATAGCGATTCACTGCCTGATTTTCTGTCCACAAATCGTCCCTCTCCTATCCCTGCAATTCAGATAATCTATCCCTGATCTCTTTTCTTGTAATTTAAAACGTTTTCCTATCACTTGCCCTAACGCAGCACACATCTGTCCCTGCTCTAAATCTCATGGCAAATGGCGCTTTCCAGCGCTGCAGAGCTATTTATAGGGCTGGCACATCGCAGGATCTGGCTGGATGCTAATTGGCTACATGTATTCATGTGATCGCATTGTGGGCCTATACTTCATTGTCCCAGAAATTCTTCCCCCATGTCATGCCATGTGCTTGCGGCCATTTTAGGGGAAAAAAAAAAGATTCGTTACTACGAATCGCCAGGAAATTCGCATTCGTTGCGAATCAAATTTTCCATGAAATCCGTAACGAATTCCACTTTGTCAGCTTCGATTCGCTCATCTCTAATTAAGACCATCAGGTCTCAAAGTACGTAATCTGAAGATCCATTGTTTCTCTCTGCGCTTCAATATACGTTCTCTATCACCTCCTCGAGAAAGAGAAGGGACATGGTCGATGACCATAAAACGTAAGTCTTTCTCCCTGTGTCCCACCTCACAAAAATGCTTCGGTACAGGTAGATCTTTCATTTTCTGTCTGATGGAATATCTGTGGAGAATAATGCGTGTTTTGACGTCAAAAGTAGTTTCCCCTATATACCAAAGATTGCACAGACAAATCAAAAGATAAATAACAAAACTGGAGTTGCAGGTAAGAAATTGACGTATATGATAGCATTTGCCAGTACGGGGATGGGTAAATTGATTCTCCGTGATCATGTAGGAACAATTCACACATGACAAACAGGGAAAGCTGCCCACTCTCCTACTGCCTATATACCTTTGAGTAGTATCCATTTGTAAAGGATTGAATCGGGTTTATTTGGACATGTGCATTTGTCTTTTACTGAAGCTAATAATCTTAATATGTGCAGGGCTCATGTCCGTTGTCCCAATGCTCTTGTGAGGTTATGTATTTTATTATACTCGATGGATTTTAATACACTTTCACTTTGCTTTGCTTTTATTCATGTATATGATGATATGGGTGTATACTGTGATGAATACCACCTGTGCTTGTTTACATAGGGCAATTGCACTTGATGTTTAAGCTCGCACTATGATGTAACACAATACTTTTACTTGTGATTGGTGTTTATATGGATGTGTTAATTAACACTTGCTGCATGTGATTGGTGGTTTTCACTGATCCCTCCCACAACTTTACTATATAAGATGTTTGTTTGGCACATGTTTTAATGCTTGAAAAAGGCTGCATTTAATCAGCCAAAACGTTGCATTCTGGGTGAATAAACTTCACTTTGTTTTCACATGTTGGAGTGCTGCCTCATCATCTGAATTTTGGATTTTCTGGTGAATTACCTGGAACCGGGAGGATTTGCACCCATTCAATCCACTGCTGTTCTTTGGATATATATATATATATATATATATATATATATATATATATATATATATATATATAAAATTCCTAAATACCTTTCATTTGTTATGATGGTTCGTCTCGTCTAGGGAGCAATTATTAGGAGAAATAAAATGGCCGCCATCCTATCTGTACACACAAAACCTGTCCTAATCACAAAGGAGGATAAGCTACTTCACCAAAATGAGCCATAATGCTGCCTCATCCTCCTATCTGCTTCGCTTGTCAGGAACCACAGTCCTCTCTGTACTTCATGTCTGCTCATGAACTAAATTTCCCAAGGACTCAGCTAAAGTTCCTATAATCTGTATTCAGGATAATAATCCCTGTCAAGTAGAGAGAAAGACAAGGCTGCTCTTTACCTTAGTGCTGTGAAGTAACTTGTCTTCCTGTGTGGATTAGGACAGGTTTTGTGTGAACTGATGGGACAGCAGCCATTTTGTTTCCCCTGATTATTGCTCCCTAGACAAAACAAGTCATTATAACTAATGAAAGGTGTTTGAGAATATATGTATAATAAAGGAATATTTAAGTATTTTCATTTTCTTAATTCCCTGAGAACCCCTTTAAAAAGGTTTCCAATTGCAGCTTTTTTTTAATCTATGATTAATATTGAGGTTAATCTGTTTCCCTTTTTTTTCAGCACAATAGTAACAATAAGCAATCCGATATTTTGTTGTCCCTTTTCGTCAATGCCGCCACCTGCCTTCCTGAGTCCTCCAGGCGAGATTAAAAACTGTTCCAAAGTCTCTGCAGTAGTACTTGTCACTGAGAGCTTGAAAATCATTAGATTTGGCCAATAAGAAGAGACAGCTGCCTTGTGATTTTTGGCATTGCAGTTTTGACTTAAGAAACTAGTTCCTCTTTCTTTTGGCAATTACCAGTAACTACTAGTGTTGAGCGAAGCAAAGTATTTGAAGTGGAATTTGGTCCAAAGTTTAGGAGAACTTCCATTCGCAAAACAAAAATGAATTTCCTCGCACTTCAAGGTAATAAATCAGTTTTTTCCTAAAATGGCGGCTGCATGTGTTACAAAGTGAAAGTAAGAAGCTCGAGAATGTGGGATCACCCATAATGCCATGCAGCCAGACAGCCCGCAGATAGCCATACCCTGTGATTAGAGATGAGCGAATCTATTCGTCGATTCGTTGATTCGTATCGAATCTTGGAAATTTTCAGCTGCGAAGCGAATCCGAATATTAGGTGATTCTCTCCGTTAAGATTCAAAAATGTTTCTAAGGCTTTCTACGTATTCGCTACGTACTCGTCCGATAAATTGTATGCTAATGCTACGTATAAGTTACTCTATACGCTGTTGCGTACGAATTCAAGTAATTAGCGAACTTTTACTGTTAGTTCGCTATTCGTGCGCAAAAGCCCGGAAACAAAGTGGTCACCTGACCTAGTGGCCGGGGCTGGCTCTGATTGGCTTAGGCTCTGTAAGCCAGTGACGCATCACTTCTGCTTCGACTGCTGAGACGAGCAGAAGCACTGAGTGTGAAGTTCTGAGACACTGAGACCTGTGTTGTTTAAATTGGGGAATTGTTCAGGGAATCCATATTACACATCAGGGATACTGCAGGGCAAGTACAGGGCCAGTTTAGGACTAGTAATTAATCAGGCAGGGAGAGAGAGACAGGGAGAGAGATAGGGAGAGAGACAGGGACAAAGACAAAGCTGTAGGGCCACAGAGTAAAGTGAAAAATGTCTGGAATGGATAAGCAAAAGAGGTCCAGTTCCAGCCAGACCTCGAGCTATAAAAAAAAGGAGAAGGTGGCACAGGGCAGCAGTGCTAAAGGACCTGTAGCCGGAGCTTCTACTTGTAGTATTCACAATACTTGGCCGTTGTTTCACCGGGCTAACCCACCAAGGCGCAAAATTGTAGTGGAGAAGAAAGTGGATGACATAGTGAAGTGGATGGTCTGCTGTCATCTGCTGATACAGTATCTATATGTAGCCAGGGGTCAGACTCAGAGCGTTCCTCCTGCTCCACCATTCCTCTCCAGCAAAGCCTGTCATTTTCGTACGCGATTTGTACGTTCATGCATACGTGTTCAAAGAAGTTGCGTACCTTTTAAAACTGAACGTTCGGTATTAGTGTGCGAATGTTCACTATACGCACATAATAACGTATATTTTGTACGCAGATTCAACAAATATATTTGTCGAATATACGAATCTTACAAAAAGTTCGACGAATGTTCGGAGAATAAAATTTTGAATGATTCGCTCATCTCTACCTGTGATGTCATAGCCCTTTAAAACCCTCAAACTGGGTGGTCTCCACCATTGTCCTATGAGCTAGGCATAGGAAGAGACGTGATGAGCACGTATACGCTAGGGTAGGGAGTGTTTCTGAAAACGGTTTAAAAGAACAATAATGGGAAGCTGCAGGGAGATTGCAAGGAGACTGCAGGAAGAGTGTGTCCTCGTTTGCATCATGTTCTATTGCACTAACATTCAAAGTTAAACTGTTATTTTAGTGATACAGTTATTGTGCCTCAGTATTAAAGGCAAGTGTAATAAGTTGCAGTGTGCATCACATTGCAGTGCACCAACATTCATAGCTAATCCGTTCTGTTAGCTGTAGCATTATGTTGCATCCATATAATGGGCAGGTGTATTTTTTTGCCCTGTATGTAAGTTTGAAGTAGAGATAGCCAAGCCACTCTGCTAGCTGTAGCGTTACCTTAAGTCTGCATAATGGGCAGTTGTAAGTTATTTCCCTGTACATAACTGTGGAGCGGAGCAAAATTTATCATAGCTAATCCCCTCTGTTAGCAGTAGAATTACTTTATGTCCGTATCTGGGGCAGCTGTCATTTATCACCCTGTAGATAACTGTGCAGTAGAGCAAAATTTATCATAGCTAATCTCATCTGTTAGTGATATAGTTGTTATACACTATGGCCAAGAGTCAGTTGCCTAACCCCTTCAAAGGAATGGGCAGTCATGCAGTTCTACACCTGGTCAGCGTTGGTGAACCGAGCCACACCGGGGAGGAACTGCTCCACATCATCAATAAAGAAATCAAACACTGGCTGTCTTCTCACCAACTGGAGATAGGACCTATGGTTACTGATAACAGGAAGAAAATTTTGTCTGCGATGCATCAGTGAGGGCTGACCCATGCACCCTGCATGGCACTTGTCTTCCATGTCGTTGTCACTCGGTTCCTCAAGTCTTCCAAAGAACTGCAAGAGCTGGTAAAAAAAAAGTCCAGGAAACTGTGAATGCAAAACATGGTCTCCTTGAGTGGCAAAGGCAAAATGCTCTTCCCCGACATTGCCTGATATGCAATGTTTCCACCAGGCGGTCAACCATTTCTTAACATGCAGATGGACAGGACTACTGCCTGGGGTAAAATCAAGAGAAGAAAACATTAATGTCCAGAATCCAATACTTCGGCACTGCAGGATCTGCAGAAGTAGGCCACCTTCACCACAAACAAGTTCAAATTTTTAGATGCCCACTGCCAATATCAGGAACATAAAAATACAAAGAAGCAAGGTGAACTCAGTTTCTCCTGCTTTCTGCTCCACACGATCACACAAATAATTACTGTAGATGGACTTCAGCCCTTTCCACACTCCCAATCTCCTACTGTGTTTCTTCCCAGAAACACAACAGAAGGGATCCAAATAGTGAAGCCCTGCAGCAGAAGAAATTAGCCAAGGTAATTTATTATACTCACAAAAGATGTATAAAATCATGCATATCATAAAAGCTAGATACCCAGGCAAGCCCAACCAAGATTTCGCCTCACTTTTTCAAGATGGAGAAGGATGATGAAGGCCATGCAGATGACGCCGACAGACCACTGCAATACGGTCCCTGAGTCCCTTATGGATATGGCCAAATGCATACTTTCTTGTTTGTGTAGTGACTGTCACATTATCAGGATTTGGCAGAGGGATGACTACTGGCTTACTGACTACTTGTTAGACCCTCGCTACTGGTCAAAAATGGGGACATTTTTAGACCTTCTGAGAGGGATGCAAAAATGGACTACTATAGAGACATGTTGTGTGGTTGGTTTGTCGTGGCCAACGAGATCTGATGTCCTCATGAAGGTTTGACCAGGGGGTCCCTCTATGCTCACACTCCACTGCCATTACTGGTGGCTGGGAGGGTCTGGAGCAGCTCTATAAGCAGCAAGTTAATTCTGGAGTCTCTGATGACCAGTTTTCTTCAGCCGCCTTCTGTGATCTGCCACCATCTTGTGCTGTATGCCACTGCTGCTGCACCCCTCCCCCCCATCTTGTTATGGGACCGCTATTGTCTCTGCTTGGCCATGTTCAGATCAGAGTTCATATTTCCATCCTTCTAATCAGTCAGAAGAACAGAAAAAATAGATCCTGTATTGTGAGCATCTGTAAGGACTCTTTCACAGTAGGGATGAGAGAACCCAAACCGGAATGTTTGGGTTCATACCGAACACTGCGGTATCTGGGCACACAAAACTTTGCCATGGAAGTCCGTGTTCGAATAATAAATGAAGATTGTTGAAAGGCTTCAGTGCAGCCAATCAACGAGCTTTTAGGCTGTGGACACTTTGAAGCCATCGCAGTCATATCTAGTATTACATAAAGGAATGCAACAGCATTCTGCGAACACAGACAATAAAATGACCACATACAATAATGCCATACTCACTATCTACACGATACTAGCGCTACATTGTAAATGTGAGATTCTTGGCAAATAATTTTGTACAAAAATTATCTGTGCCCGTCTGCCCTACATCACCTCTTTAAGACGGGAACCTAACACTAAATGCCACAGTCATTAAGTGACATAGCAGCCCAAATTGGTGAATATTTAAAAGAATTATCTTTTCCCTGTCTCAGGGATTCTCAGAGGGAGAAACTAGATGCACCAATAACTAGAAGGGAAATAGAGGCAGCAGTCAAACAACTTCGCGGAAATTCGGCCCCAGGATCCGATGGTTGCCCACTAGAGATTTTTAAGAGATTCGGACAGGTTTGGATACCTGAACTTAAAAAGGTAATCGACTCTGCTGTCGAGGGGGCTGGATTGCCTGAGTCGATGGTGGAGACAAGAATAATATTAATTCTTAAAAAAGGGAAGGATCCTATCGAGCCCGAATCTTATAGGCCAATAGCATTGATAAATGCGGATGCGAAGCTGCTAGCCAGGGTGCTTGCTAATAGGTTGGCTAAATATATCTCGGAACTGATCCATTCAGATCAAAGTGGTTTTATACCGGGCCGATCAACTAGGAACAACTTGTTGAGACTATTTGCAGGCCTGCAGACAGGCCCTGGGGAGGGTTCCCGCTCCATCCTGTCGTTGGATGCTTCTAAGGCCTTCGACAGGGTGGAGTGGGAATTTTTGTGGCAAGTTTTAACGTCCTTTGGTATTGGCCATAAATTTGTTGCTATGGTGAAGCTGCTATATTGTGGAGCCTCTACTAGGGTTCTTATTAATGGCCAGGAATCGGATAGGATACCGCTGACTAGGGGTGCGAGGCAGGGCTGTCCCCTCTCTCCGCTTCTCTTTGCCCTGGCATTGGAGCCCCTGGCAATCCAAATTAGATCAGATAGCAGGATTAGGGGTTTCGGAGAGGCGGGGGGAGGGGACAAAATAAGTCTTTATGCGGACGACGTGCTCATATTTCTAGAGGAGCCATCCATTGGAATTCGGTGTACTATGGAGATTATAGAGAAATATGGAGCATATTCTGGCTTTAAAGTTAACTGGGATAAATCCCTCCTCCTGCCCTTGGGTAGAGAGATTAGGGGTAACCTAGGTAATGTGAAGGTCCTCAGACCGCGTGAAGATTTTGTTTATCTGGGCATTAGAGTTTCAAGCGATCTGGAGGATTTTGTAAAGCTTAACCTCGTACCCCTGGTCAAAGAAGTAGAAAAAAGGATCAAGCTTTGGAATGGCATGGCCTTCTCTAATGCCAATAGAATTATGTTGTTGAAATCACTCTTATTTCCAAAATTCTTGTATATATTCGTAGCTTCGCCAATTTGGATAGATGACCTTTATTATAGGAAATTGATAGCCTTATTTAATCGGTTAATATGGGGTAGGTCCAGAAATAGAATTAAATATGAAGAATTGTGTCGACCCAGAGCAAAGGGGGGATTAGGTCTACCCAATCTTAAATTATATTTCTTAGCAGCTAAGTTACAGGAAGTTATGGCATTGAAAGATAATCCCCTTAGTAGAGTTACATCTACAGACAATTTACATTACTGGGATATATATGCTTTCTTGGAAGCGCAGGCTTTTAGTAATAAGTCTAAAATGACAAATAGAATGGCCTACACACTCAAGAAGGCATGGGAGGAGTTAAAGGCTACTATGGGCCATCCGGGCCCCTTTGACTTTACGCCCCTCTGGAATAATGCTAATCTGGATGAATTGGCTAAGATTCCTTCCTGTAATAGATTAAAAGCTAAGGGCATTAGTACACTAAAAGATACTTTTGCTCTAGGGAAACTTAAGAGTTGGGAGGAATTAAAGAAAGAATTTGACCTGACAGATAAGGATAAATATGTATATATACAGTTAAGTAGCGCAGTTAATAAAACAATCGAGAAAAATAAGTACTATTATACCTCAGCGACAGGATTCGTACTTGACTTAATTAATGGAAAAGTTCCACGGAATAAAAGACTTACTATCTGTTATCTATAATAAACTGATTCAGGCAAAATTACTTGACAAACCACCCAACTCCTATTTCAAATGGGGTATCAATCTAGATGGTATGGGACAGATTAATTGGGAAAGAATATGTGTAAATATCCAGAAATCATCGTTAAATAGGAATCATCAATTGATCCAATTAAAAATTATTCTGCGTCTCTACTATACCCCCCTTTTCTTGTTTAGAATTAAATATAGATCGAACTCCCAATGCCCTAAGTGTAAAAGCGATAACGCGGATCTGATGCATATGCTATGGCAATGCCAGTACATTGCACAATTCTGGCTGCAAATAGTAGAGGAGATAGAGAAAGATTTAAAAATTAAATTGTCACCTTCACCTAAGCTAATGATGTTGGGAGACGACTCAAGTCTACGCCTGAATAGGAATTTGAAAATTAAACTCTTATACTATCTGTTTTACAGCAGATATCATATTATAAGAAAATGGATGGACATTAACCCACCGAATATTAAGGCATGGAGGGAAACCCTAGAGTGGTATAAAAAAGTTCTGCTTGACTGACCTAACTAGCTAATAAGTTCCTTTTTTTTTTTGTTTTGTTTTTTTTGAGATATATATAAAAATCTGGTCCCTGGGGAGGGCTTCTTGGGAGGGGGGTTCTGGGGGGGGGGGTTCATGGAGGCTGCTATGTCACTTAGTGACTATGGCGTTTAGTGTTAGGTTCCCGTCTTAAAGAGATCGCCTTGATGTAGGGCAGACGGGCACAGATAATTTTTGTACAAAATTAGTTGCCAAGAATCTCACATTTACAGTATCGTGTAGATAGTGAGTATGGCAGTATAATATGTACTCATTTTATTGTCTGTGTTCACAGAGTGGTGTTGCATTCTTTTATGTTTTACTTTTCTATTTGCAGCCATGTGACGTGCACCTGCATACTTGGATGTGCTGACTGATCCCCAGTTTTTCTTGCAGTCATATCTAGTATTGGCATGACATTTATTGGCCAGGACAGCACGTGACCCTGCCTGCATAAATGCCGGATCACGGTTTGCATTGCCATTCTGCTCTAACTAGCATAGGGATAGGACGCTCCTGCAGTGAGGGCCAGTGTTAGGATTTAATCTGGCTGATAACTCTGTGGGGGACCTCTAGGCATTTCTGCTGCAATACACCTCTTTTGCACCAGTGACACAGAAATACAATACTTAATAGGGCTGTTAATTTTGTGGGTAACCTATAGCCATTTTTTGGAGTGCAATACACCTCTTTTGTACCCGTGGCACAGAAATACATTACTTAATCTTGCTCTTAATTCTGTCAGTGACCTATAGACAATTTTTTGGGGTGCAATATACCTCCTTTGAAAACCATGACACAGAAATACAATACTTAATCTGGCTGTTAATTCTGTCGGTGACCAATAGTCAGGGCACAGTTTTGGAGGATGAGGAGGATAAAGATGATGTGGATCCGAGTTCACAGCAGGGTGGTACCCAAATCATCACACGGGCACCAATGGAGCGTGGCAGTGGGATACAGTGGACAAAGACAATATACCTCCCGACCGAAGACAGTTTGTGGTTGGCTCTGGGCAGCCTGGCACACCTGAGCGACTAAATGCTGCAGTGCATGCGCAATGACCAGCAAGTTGCCCTGATTATTACTAGTGCTGATTACTGGGTGGCCACCCTGACGTCCTTACTTTCGTCACTGGAGTGTAATCGGATGATGTGCAAGTAGAAGCGCACACTGGTAGATGCACTACTGATGGCATTCCCACCTGACAGCAGCTCAGTGAAAGTATGATGTGGAGGCGGAAGTCACCAATTCAGCTGGGGCATGCCAGCACCAACAGGGCCTGATGACTATGCATGTACCGCTGGTACCTTGCTCTGGCACCCCCTGTACCAGCTGCCTTGTGTGCCAATCCTTCTCAAGAGGTAGTGACACGGTGTTCCCTTGGGTAAGTCTATCCCCACCATCAGGAGGACTGTGAAAAATAAGGGGTTCACTTAGACAATGCCCTTAGAAGAGGTTGGCCATGTGGCACAGTGGGTTCACACCCACTGGTTCGTGACATTATCAAGAGAAATTTTAATGCTATGCTTTCTAATGGCCAAACAAGTATACATGTATAGTGTGTAGACGTTGAGTAGGTTTAATTTTTTTTTTTTTATCACCATGAACTTTTCTATAATTCTTGTATAAAACAGTAAAATACAGATTAAATATGCTGTTTCACTTTTATAATCTCTACTGATAACAGCTGTAAATTCAGTCTGTGGTAATTGATCTGGTATCCCTGTGCTTTGAAGGTATGATTCTGTAATAAACACTCCACACTCAGAGTATGCAAAACAAGTGCACGATTCAGATGAATAAACACATCAATATATATGTATTTATGGAAAACAGCAAACTTTTCTCCAATTTGTATTCAAAGACACCTTTGAAGATTACTTTATAAGAGGAGACAATTTTTCCCAAAACTTTTTTTTTTTTTTATTAGCTGCTATAGTGGCTAAAACCTGGCTAGATTTGTGCAACTGTAAAGTGACAGAGAGCAGAAAATTTGAATTGCTTAAACTAGAGACATTTTCCCTAGAAAGTAGTTAAGAATTTATTTAAGAAGCAATAGAGATTGTAATCTTGTCAGAGATAGGATAGTCAAAGATATATTTTCTTTATTCCGCACATCAAAGCAGAAAGAACATTTCTGTTATGGTAGAGCATAAAAAAACCTCTTGGGCAGAATGATAATTATGACTTTTTAATCATAAATGAAAAGACTCAATCATAAAAAGTTGACAGAGATTGTTGCAGGAATAAAGAGGATTTTCTACAAAGTTTCAGCTTTCTGAAGAAAAAGATATAAAACCTCAATTATTATAAGAAAATCAGGAACACTTAAGAATAAATTATAAGTTACAGTATTCATATTTTGCAGATTTTTACTAATACATATAGAACCTTATTTATTTATTGCCCTTTGGTATTTTTTGTACTGTTACATTGTGCTTCTTTGAATTAAATCATCATGGTGCAAGATTCTAAAATATTATATCTATGAAAAGAAATAAATATAAATTACCAGAATTTGACTCCAAAAGCTTCCACTCCTACAATCTTCAATGGATGGCTTGTCAAAAGACCTTAAAGGGGTTCTGCAGATCAGCTGTTTGAGAAGGCAGCGGTGCTGCTGTAGCGCCACAGGCTTCTCTGTGTTTTCATCAGACACGGTCACAACTAGTTTCACTGGCCTGGGTGGAGCTAAGCTCTGTTCACTTGAATCAGATGCTGATGATCTATCCAGAGGATAGATCATAAGTTTAAAAGAACTACAGAACCCCTTTAACAACAGAAACTACTACTTCCTTTCTAAACTGTTCTTTCCCATGAAAAGATGTCTCTCTCTGTAATACATCTTGGTGCTCTTCATATCCTTTGCAATATTTCCTGACCCTAATTTTACCTTTTTTTCACCTACTTGTCCATTATCTACTAGATATTGGACCTAGGGTAAAATAAAGAATGACATTCCCTATAGGTGCCATAGTATAGCACTTAGAGTGGGATGTTATGTTTTTTCTCTGTTGAAGTAGAAGTCTTAAGGTCCCTTACCTTCTTCTTGAGCGAAAAATTATTTAAATGGGATATTTGCAAAATTAAAATATATTCATACAGTTGTAGTCACATTTTTTGCATACACTTGAGCAAAATTTCGCTCAGTTATTCACAATTACTGGCATTTAATGCCAATCCACATCCCCTCTACTAGGTCATTTAGGATCATTATTGTAGTTCAAGAATGTGAAATATCAGAATAATTTTAGAGGCAATTGTTTATTTCACTCTTTATTTCTTTCCTCATTTTCACAGTGGCTCAGAAGTTTACATGCACATGGTTAGTATTTGTTAGCATAGCCTTTGAATTGCCTTAGTTAGGTCAAACATTTTGGATGGCCTTCCACAAGCTTCTCATAAATTGCTGGAATTTGGTCCATTCCTCCTAATTGGTGTAACTGATTCAGGTTTGTACCTTGACATACTTTTTCAATTCTGCCCATACATTTGTAAGAAGGAGCATCAGATGTGTGGCATCAGGCGGGTGACAGCATCAGAGTATTTGGTGAGGCAGGTAGCCAGAAGAAACAGTCAAAAAACAGCATGAATGATCTAATCTGACGCATCAGGCGTTGGTGGTTGGAAATCCTGGCTGATCCACGCCTGATTCATCTTGACAAAGGTGAGCCTCTCCACATTTTGGGTGGACAGGTGAGTTCTCCTTGGTGTAACTATGGCCCCCGCTGCACTAAACACCACACTACTGGCCGGACATGACAGCTTTTCCAGAGCAAATTCAGCCAATTGCGGCCACAAATCTAGTTTGGCTGCCCAGTAGTCCAGCGGATCTTCTACGACGGGTGGCAGGGTGCTGTCCAAGTATGCCACCACCTGCTGTTTCAGGTCCTCCTCCAGGTCTAGCTGATGCTGCTGGTGAGTAGTTTCTTTACTATGCGGGTGAAGAAAGCTGCTCATCAGCGACTCTAGACTCTAGGCTTCTGCTGATTCTGTCATTGAGTACTTTGGTTCCGGAAGGTCTAAATGAGAGTCTAAGTTTTGTCCCTTTCTTGTAGATGGATTGTTTTGGATCGTTTTCGCGTGTTTTTCCTCTGCTCTGCATCATATTGGTAGGTGTATGTCAGCATATAAGTATGTATGTGGTATCTATTGGTTTTATTATTTATTTATTTATTGTTATTACATATGGTGTCCATGAGGTCATGGATCACAGTTTAGTGATCCACCTGTAGGGACTTACAGATATACCTATGATTAATGTGTTCCTTTCCTTCCTCTTGTGTTTTTCTTTCAGCCCTCTTTCTTCCTCTTTTCAGCTATACCTTTATGGACAAGGAACGGCGGTTATCTATGAAAGTGGATGAAGTCGTCATTACAAATATAGATGGATATTGTAGTCGTTACAGCAGAGATTTTACCATCATGATGGACTTTTTTATGATGATTTTTTCACGTAGGGTCTTTATACACTTCACACACCACGAGTACATGCATTGCTCCATTATACTATAGATTTAGTTTATTGGGCTATTGAAAATACACTTAATGATTTTAATTAGTTTGGTATATATATGTTAGGTATGTAATAGAGTCTAGACATAATAATGTAATAATTATATATGTATGTATATTCGTATTTTGCACTGGCACTTTGATTGGGCACTTCCGCACTTTTCACTGGGTTTCACGTGTTTTCACTCTTGCATGGTTCAGTATGGCACTTATATTTATATTTTATATTTATTTATATATCTGTATATATATTTTTTTTCTTTTGTATTTATTATACTATTATTTATCTAGTTATTATTTATTTGTTTATCATGTTATTTTTCCACGATCATGTTATTGTCTCACGATCATGTTTATAAATATTCTGTCCATGGGTGATACATAAGAAATGATCTCTTAGATATAAGTCCATCTAGATAAAGCGATCCTTGTATTTGATCTATATGACGTATAAAATGACAAACATTGGACTTTATCACAGTGGTTTTTGTTTTTGCGTTCCAGTGTGGAACGCAATCCCCACTGTGGACACGTACCAGAGATTCGAGATACCGGATGTCCGTTTGCGTTCCATGGTGGAACGCATTCTTGGACTTGGGGATGTCACTTCCGGTGACTGAGGAGCGGAGGTACCATTCGACACTTATATGGCATAATGCTCATGAACATTTATCATTTAGAGCATACAATGGGATACCATGGTAGTGCTAGGGTTACATTTGATTATATTATTATTTAAGTTTGAAAGTGGTAATCACAAATGTCAATGTCACTTCCGGGGCGCTGTTTCCGGTACATCTCGTGGCGCTCGGCGTGACATGAGCAAGGTAATATGGAGCACATTTTAATCTGAGTAAGAGTGGTATAAATAGGACCTTATGTACACAATACATTCACCTCCTGATGAAGCAGCAGTGAAACGCGCGTCGGGGCACGGGGCTACAGTTAAGGTTGTATAAACATTGATATTTAATCTCCCAGGAACACTGTTGTAATGTATATTATAATTGCGATATTGAGGTACTGATACCTTCACCATGGTTTTGCAGACTTATACTTGCTTACTGTTTTGCATTTGGGAGTTTTGTCCTTTTAGTACTTTATATTAGGCCGATTCTGTTTGCCCTGTTTTATATATGTTGTATGTTTGGCATGTGACCACCACCCTTATAATGGCAATTTTTCATGTATTAATTTTAACATAATGATATATAATAAAATTTGTAATTTTATTCTAATGATATTTGAGTCCCCGTTATCTTTCGTTTTTGGGTATATTGTATATTGAGCCATTTTTGGGGCACGTATATATAATTTTTGGCTCACAACTTGTAGGTTATATATTTGGTGAGGCAGGTAGCCAGAAGAAACAGTCAAAAAACAGCATGAATGATCTAATCTGACGCATCAGGCGTTGGTGGTTGGAAATCCTGGCTGATCCACGCCTGATTCATCTTGACAAAGGTGAGCCTCTCCACATTTTGGGTGGACAGGTGAGTTCTCCTTGGTGTAACTATGGCCCCCGCTGCACTAAACACCACACTACTGGCCGGACATGACAGCTTTTCCAGAGCAAATTCAGCCAATTGCGGCCACAAATCTAGTTTGGCTGCCCAGTAGTCCAGCGGATCTTCTACGACGGGTGGCAGGGTGCTGTCCAAGTATGCCACCACCTGCTGTTTCAGGTCCTCCTCCAGGTCTAGCTGATGCTGCTGGTGAGTAGTTTCTTTACTATGCGGGTGAAGAAAGCTGCTCATCAGCGACTCTAGACTCTAGGCTTCTGCTGATGGAGCTGGTACTGCTACTGCCACCCCTACCCCCCCAGCAGCCATGGCAGTAGAACGTGAGCGCAGAGGGCCCCCCCAGTCAGACCTGCGAGAGGAAGGACGATGGCGCAGATAGGCAGCGGCCAACTGACTACATGGGATGTCTCTATAGTAGTTCAGTTTGTCCTCCCTCTCGGCGGGTGTAAAAAAGGCCCCCATTTTGGACCAGTAGCGAGGATTTAATATGGTGGAGAGCCAGTAGTCATCCCTCTGTGAATGGTGACAATTCGGCTGTCACTACGTAAGCAAGTGAGCATGCATTGGGCCATTTGCGCAAGTAACTCGGAGGGACTCCCTGCCTCCATCTCCACTGCATACTGCCACGGTGTGTCTGGGTCCTCTGCCTCCTCTTCCTCATCGCCCCGTAGCTCCACTGGCTGCTCCTGCTCCTCCACTCCTGTCACCTGGGCAGAGAAACTACCCATTTCTCTAGGCATTCTTTGTGCTCCAATGTCCTCCTCCTCCTCCTCCAGTTCAGCCCCCACAGGGCTCATGTGGCCGTGAGATGTAGTCGCCACATCTCCTGTCCCCTGACCAGCCAGATTTAACAGCATCTTTTCCAGGATATGAATGAGTGGAATGACGTTGTTCATCCCGTAGTCCTGGCGACTGACAAATAAAGTGGCCTCCTCAAAGGGCACGAGCAACCGGCAGGTGTCACGCATGAACTGCCACTGGCTGACATCGAAGTTACACAGGGGCAGGGGCGCACCTACAGGGGGGGTCCAGCGGGTCTGGACCCCCCCTAGAACCATAAAGAAATTATTTTTTTTTTAATACCTCAGGGCCGCACCGCAATTGCCACAGGCGGCGCGGCCCTGGTTCGTTTTGCGGCCGGCAGCAGCGCTAAAGAGGAGAGGGGAGAGAGGTTTTTCTCCTACCTCTCCTCTGCGCTGCTGTAATGTCGTATCTGATTGGTGGAGAAGCAGAGGGCGGAAGCTGCTTCTCCACCAATCATTTCAAGCCCCCGCTCCAGAGCCCCATGTGACTGGCTGCCCGGCCAGTCCTTCCACCGGGCAGAACAGCCATCCAGCCGGACCTCGCTCCCGCCGGAACAGCCATCCGGCCAGCCGACCTCCTGCTGCAGCAAGAGAAAATGGTGAGTCTGTGCCCCCCCTGCCTTGTATTGTGCCCCCCCTGCCTTGTATTGTGCCCCCTGCCCTGTATTGTGCCCTCCCCGCCCTGTATTGTGCCCCCCCGCCCTGTATTGTGCCCCCCCCTGCCCTGTATTGTGCCCCCCTGCCCTGTATTGTGCCCCCCTGCCCTGTATTGTGCCTCCCTGCCCTGTACCGTGCCCCTTGCCCTGTACCGTGCCTCCCTGCCCTGTATTGTGCCCCCCTGCCCTGTATTGTGCCCCCCCTGCCCTGTACCGTGCTGCTCTGTACCGTGTCGCCCCGGCCCTGTATTGTGCCCCCCCTGCCCTGTACCGTGCCGCCCTGCCCTGTACTGTGCCCTTGTCTTTTACCATGCCTCCTGTACCGTGCCCTGTACTAGGGTTGCACGATATATCGAAAACTCGGTACGGTTTCGGTACCTAGTGTGGTACCGAAGCTCGATACCGAGTTTTCTTGCCGTCCGATACTTAGAACATGGCGTGCGCATCACTTTGATGCGGTTGCCATGTTCTAATATCTGCCGCGCTGCCAGGGGCCCCGCGCCCCCCTCAGATCAGCCCACCCAGGTCCCAGCCACTTAAAAAAAAAATCATATTTACCTGTTCTGGCCGCCGCTGTCCTCACTGGTTCCGCGATCCACCTTCTTCCCTGGCGCGCACTATGACCTGACGCTATGACCTGACGCAGTGTCAGGTCATAGTGAGCGCCGGCAGGCAAGAGAGTGGAGCGGGGAACCTGAGGACAGCGGCGGCCAGAACAGGTAAGTATGATTTTTTAAAGTGGCTGGGTGGGCTGATCTGAGGTCTGAGGGGGGCACAAGACGCTGACCTGAGGTCTGATGGGGGCACATTGTGTTGATCTGAGGGGGGCCACAAGACGCTGACCTGAGGTCTGATGGGGGCACATGGGGGCACATTGTGTTAATCTGAGGTCTGATGGGGGCACAAGACGCTGGTCTGATGGGGGCACAAGACGCTGACCTGAGGTCTGATGGGGGCACAAGACGCTGACCTGAGGTCTGATGGGGGCACAAGACGCTGACCTGAGGTCTGATGGGGGCACAAGACGCTGACCTGAGGTCTGATGGGGGCACAAGACGCTGACCTGAGGTCTGATGGGGGCACAAGACGCTGACCTGAGCGCTGATGGGGGCACAAGACGCTGACCTGAGCTCTGATGGGGGCACAAGACGCTGACCTGAGCTCTGATGGGGGCACAAGACGCTGACCTGAGCTTTGATGGGGGCACATTGTGTTGATCTGAGGTCTGATGGGGGCACAAGACGCTGATCTGAGGTCTGATGGGGACACAAGACGCTGATCTGAGGTCTGATGGGGGCACAATGTGTTGATCTGAGATTTATTATCCCTGTACAGTGACATCACTGTGTTTATTAGCCCTGTACGAGGACATAACTGTGTTTATTATCTCTGTACTGTGACATCACTGTGTTTATTATCCCTGTACTGTGACATCACTGTGTTTATTATCTCTGTACTGTGACATCACTGTGTTTATTATCCCTGTACAGTGACATCACTGTGTTTATTATTCCTGTTCTGTGACATCACTGTGTTTATTATCCCTGTACTGTGACATCACTGTGTTTATTATCCCTGTACTGTGACATCACTGTGTTTATAATCTCTGTACTATAACATCACTGTGTTTATTATCCCTGGACGGTGACATCACTGTGTTTATTATCCCTGTATTGTGACATCACTGTGTTTATTATCCCTGTACTGTGACATCACTGTGTTTATTATCCCTGTACAGTGACATCACTGTGTTTATTATCTCTGTACTGTGACATCACTGTGTTTATTATCTCTGTACTGTGACATCACTGTGTTTATTATCCCTGTACGGTGACATCACTGTGTTTATTATCCCTGTACAGTGACATCGTTGTGTGTATTATCTCTGTACTGTGACATCGCTGTGTTTATTATCCCTGTACTGTGACATCACTGTGTTTATTATCTCTGTACTGTGACATCGCTGTGTTTATTATCCCTGTACTGTGTCATCACTGTGTTTATTATCTCTGTACTGTGACATCACTGTGTTTATTATCCTTGTACAGTGACATCGCTGTGTGTATTATCCCAGTGCAGGAAGAGGTAAGTGGTCTGTGTTTGTTTTCTATTTTTCAGGGTCGTGAATGCAGAGGACTACGTCGGATTCGGTGGACTACGTCGGACCAGCTTTTTTTTTTTTTTTTTTTAATAAAATGGTCAAACAGGGGTCTGGGGGAGTGTTTATTTCAATAAAATGTTTTATACTTGTGTGTGTGTATTTTTTTTTCTACAATACTACAGCTTTAGTAATTACGGCTATCTACAGACGGCCCTGATTACTAATACTGGGCTTAGTGCTTGCCGGTATGGCAGGCCAGCACTAACCCCAACATCTATTACCTCGGCACCCACCGCCACCAGGGGTGCCGGGAAGAGCCGGGTACCCGCAGGACTGGACCTTCTAAATTGAGGGTCTGGCTCTGGGGCAGCTGCAGGCTGGTACCATTAGGCTGGGAAGGGCCAATAACTGTGTCCCTTCCCACCCTGGTAGTGCCAGGCTGCAGCTGCTGGTTGTATCTGGCTGGTGAAGGAAAAAAGGGGGGGACCCCACGCCATTTTTTCCTTCACCAGCCAGATACAACCAGCAGCTGCAGCCTGGCACTACCAGGGTGGGAAGGGACAGTGTTATTGGCCCTTCCCAGCCTAATGGTACCAGCCTGCAGCCGCCCCAGAGCCAGACCCTCAATTTAGAAGGTCCGGTCCTGCGGGTACTCGGCTCTTCCCGGCACCCCTGGTGGCGGTGGGTGCCGAGGTAATAGATGTTGGGGTTAGTGCTGGCCTGCCATACCGGCAAGCACTAAGCCCAGTATTAGTAATCAGGGCTGTCTGTAGATAGCCGTAATTACTAAAACTGTAGTATTGTAAAAAAAAAAAATACACACACACAAGTATAAAACATTTTATTGAAATAAACACTCCCCCAGACCCCTGTTTGACCATTGTATTAAAAAAAAAAAAAAGCTGGTCCGACGTAGTCCACCGAATCCGACGTAGTCCTCTGCATTCACGACCCTGAAAAATAGAAAACAAACACAGACCACTTACCTCCTCCTGCACTGGGATAATACACACAGCGATGTCACAGTACAGGGATAATAAACACAGAGATGTCACCGTACACAGATAATAAACACAATGATGTCAAAGTCCAGGGATAATACACACAGTGATGTCACCGTACAGAGATAATAAACACAGTGATGTCACCGTACAGGGATAATAAACACAATGATGTCACAGTACAGAGATAATACACACAGTGATGTCACAGTACAGGAATAATAAACACAGTGATGTCACCGTACAGGGATAAAAAACACAGTGATGTCACCGTACAGGAATAATAAACACAGTGATGTCACAGTACAGGGATCGGCGTCTCGTGCCCCCATCAGACCTCAGGTCGGCGTCTCGTGCCCCCATCAGACCTCAGGTTCTTCTTTATTTTGGCGAGGTATCGTATCGGTATCGAACTCAAAATTCTGGTATCGTGACAACCCTGCACTGTACCATGCCGCCCTGCCCTGTACCATGCTTTCTGCCCAGTACCTTGCCTCCTGCCCTGTACCGTACCTCCTGCCCAGTACCATGCTTTCTGCCCAGTACCATGCCTCCCTGCCCTGTACCGTGCCTCCCTGCCCTGTACCGTACCGCCCTGCCCTGTACCATGCTTCCTGCCCTGTACCGTACCGCCCTGCCCTGTACCGTACCGCCCTGCCCTGTACCGTGCCGCCCTGCCCTGTACCATGCCTCCTGCCCTGTACCATGCCTCCTGCCCTGTACCATGCCTCCTGCCCTGTACCATGCTTTCTGCCCTGTACCTTGCCTCCTGCCCTGTACCTTGCCTCCTGCCCTGTACCGTGCCTCCTGCCCAGTACCATGCTTTCTGCCCAGTACCATGCCTCCCTGCCCTGTACCGTGCCTCCCTGCCCTGTACCGTACCGCCCTGCCCTGTACCATGCTTCCTGCCCTGTACCGTACCGCCCTGCCCTGTACCGTACCGCCCTGCCCTGTACCGTGCTGCCCTGCCCTGTACCATGCCTCCTGCCCTGTACCATGCCTCCTGCCCTGTACCATGCCTCCTGCCCTGTACCATGCTTTCTGCCCTGTACCTTGCCTCCTGCCCTGTACCTTGCCTCCTGCCCTGTACCGTGCCCCCCTGTCCTGTACCGTGCCTCCCTGCCCTGTACTGTGCCATTTCCTTACTGGCATTTGGCACTATATTGGCATAATTTGGGGGCACTATGGGGGCATCTGGTGGCTCTAAAGGGGCATTTTGTTTACTGGCACATTATAAGGGGCACGATAGAGGAGATTGGCACTATGGGGCATGTGGTGGCACTATAGGGGCCTCATTTGGGGGCATCTGGTGGCTCTAAAGAGTCACTTTTTTACTGCCACATTATGGGGGGGGCACTATGGCATCTGGCACTAAGGGGTAATTTTTTTCTGGCACATTATGGGAGGTACTATAGGGGAGAGCAGCACTATAGGGGCATCATTTGCAGGCACTATGGGGTCATCTGGTGGCTCTAAAGGGGCATTTTATACTGGTACTTTATAGGGGGCACTATGGCATCTGGCACTAAGTGGGCAATTTTTACTGGCACATTATGGGGGAGAGGAGCACTATAGGGGCATGTGATGGGGCAGTAAGAAGGGGCATTTTTTACTGGCATATTATGGGGAACACTATGGGGGAGAGGAGCACTATGAGGGCATTTACTGGGGCACTATATAGGGGTATTTTATACTGGTATACATTATTGGGATATTAGCTCAACTGCGGGCACTAAGCTGTGGTATTATTGTGAGCTTTACTACTACTGGGGGGCTATGGGGAACATGATGTCTAGTATGGGCACTATGGGGACATCATTACTACTAAGTGTGGTCTAGCAGATAATTATTTCTATTGGTGGGATTTTGGGGAGCACTGTTACTTTTGGGGGGCACCCTGGCATAATATCATTAGTCTAGGCGCAGTTATTTTTTAGAGCACTGTGTGCCAATAATTAATAAAGGGGGCACTATCTGTGTGGTAGTAGTAATTTCAGGGGACGGTTTCTGCAGTATAGTATTGGGGGAGCACAGCGGGCACAGTATTGGGGGTGGCAGGATGAGGTTTTCAGAAGATGTAAAGATGATGGAAATGTGGGAAACTAATGTCTGTTTGTATTTCTGCAGAGACGAGAGATGGCTGAAAAATCTCCATGGCGGTCTGGTCCGAATGGAGAAGATGAGGAAAGAGAACGTCTACAACAAAGGTGACATCACTGGATGTAACAGGTATGGGGCGCTGTGTAGGAGAGGAGATGCTCCGGCTCCTCCCTCTGCCATTTACAGAAGGAGGATTCAGAGCTGGGTGAGGATGACCAAAGGGGGTCAGCAGGGCACAGGCAGGTGGCAGATGGTGGGGGGGGGACGCTCAGGCCTGGAGCAGGATCTGGGGAGGGAGGAGAGTGGAGGATCTTCCTGGCTGTGTGTAGCCTGCTGTTGTATATTGTATAATGTGAAGCAGGCAGTGCAGCCAGGACATGTCCTCCCCTCTCCATATGATGTATAGAACTGGGCCTCAACCATATCATTTCAGCTGTAGTGTTTGTTGGGAGTGGTCTATTAGATATGGGAGGGGCTTATAATAATGGGCGGGGCCTATTTTTGCTCTGCTATTATGTCTTTAATGTATGTGGCCGTGGAGAAAAATAGCCCCACCCACAAGACGCCACACCCTTTTTCCTTTTCGGACCCCCCCTAGAAAAAATTCCTGGGTGCTCCCCTGCACAGGGGAGTACCTCTGTCGGCTTTGATCAATCGTTTATGGCCTTTCTCTGTTCATACAGTCAGTCCAACATATGGGGGTGGAATTCCAACTGGTGGAAACGTCACATATCAGCCTATGTTGGGGGACGCTGTTCTGCCGCTGCAGCTCAAGGAGGGTGTGCTTGGCGGTGTACATATGTACATACATACTGGCTGCAATGGTTAAAGGGATTAGGGCCTCCAGCAATTCTTTATTTTTACAAACAGCAACAACCAATTGAGGGATAAAGCTGTATACAGGAAGTGGCTAATATAGTCTATAACAAAATAAGAGGTACTGTGCCAAAAGTGCTGACACATAGGAAAAGCTGGAACTGATTTTCCTATAATACTGTACTTGTGTGCCCCATTGTTGCTGCCCCTCCACCCATGATGAAAGGGTATGGATATGGCTGAGGCGGGAGAGATGTCCAGTTGACGGATACATGGCTGGTGGATGTCGGTGCACATGTGGGGTCAGTGTGCCCATAAACATTCTGAGATTCCCGGAAGTCCTGCTCCTGGAGGGGACGGGGCCAGATGGACCACATGGTGGAACACAATTCAGGAAGTAAATAGTATAAAAGTCCAGATCACTAACAGGAGAGGAAATACCTGGTTCCAAAACTTATCACCCCCCGATAATCATATCTAGTTATGAATAAACAAAAATAATGTTGGTATTTGGTGGATATTGAATAAAAAGATTTAGTCCACATTTATAGATATAATATAATCATATAAAGGCATATACCGTATTTTTCGCTTTATAAGATGCACCTGATGATAAGACGCACCCCAGATGTTAGTAGGAAAATAAGAAAAAATTATTTTTCATCACACCTCATATCAGACCCCCCATAAATTTCAGGACATCACATCAGACCCCCATATCAGCCCTCCATGTCAGAATCCCATCAGCCCTCCATGTCACACCCCCATCAGACCTCAGATCAGCCCCCATATCACCCCACTGTGCCCCCATATCAGCCCACTCTGCCCCATGAGACCTCAGATCAGCCCCCAGATCAGCCCCCATATTAGACAAATGTGTCCACATCAGACCTCAGATCAGCCCCCATATCAGCCCCCTCTATCCCCATCAGCCCTCAGATCAGCCTATAAGCCCCCATATTAAATGAATATGCCCCCATCAGCCCACCCAGCCCATAAGGATAAAATAAAAACCTCTCTTACCTCTCCTGCGCCGTGGCTCCGCTCCGGGTCCGGCGCTCCTCTGGCTTCTAAGGTCGGCACCGCACTGTCACCTGACTGCGTGCAGCATCAGGTCATAGTGCACGCACTATGTCCTGATGCTGTACGCGGTCAGGACAGTGCAGAGTTGGCCCGGGAAGACAAAGGAGCGCCGGACCCGGAGCGGAGCCGCGGCGCAGGACAGGTAAATGAGGTTTTTATTTTATCCTTATGGACTGGGTGGGCTGATGTGAGGTCTGATGGGGGTTCAGGCACCTTATACATACAAGTGAGCGCCATAATGGAAGCGCTCACTTGTATTCGCTTTATAAGATGCACCGCAATTTCCCCCCTACTTTTGGGGGGAAAAAAGTGTGTCTTATAAAGCGAAAAATACGGCAATAATAAATAGGGTGAGGGAAGGGGGGGGGGGAAAAATAGGGGGGAGAGTAAAAGTTTAAAACCCTTCCTTAAGACAATTGATGCCACCGGTTTGATTACTTGACAGCACTAGAACTCGCAGGGTTGCAACAATGAATCAAATAAAACAAGTATAGTCAATAGAATCAAGTTACGTTCCAAAAGAGATAAAACTCAATGAAACTACAGCTGATACTTTTATAATAGCAGGTACTATCCCCTCTAAAGAATCTTTCTCAGACAATTTAGGCTGCCCTTCTTTACCAACCTTAATCTAATATATAAAGCTGAGTGTGTGTGTGTGTGTGTTTGTATGTCCGCTAAAGGAATCCGCACCGCTGCAGCTACAGTCACAAAATTTGGCACACATGTACATTAGGTGTCCGGGAAGGTTTTAGAAAAGTGTTCAGCTCTCCAGGATGTACCGTTCCTGAGATATTCCCAAAAAATGCATTAGCCAATAGTAGCCTGGTCACATGAACCTTATCAGCCGATAGAAGCTCACAGGCACACACCAGGTTTCTATGACAACCTAGCCAGTTCACTGGTGTAGGTCTGCAGGCAGAGCACTGTGGATGACAATGGTAAAGAAGTATTCCGGTTACCATAACTATAACTTATGTTTTAGACTAACTCATCATTAATCATTACCTCATATATTGTAAATTTCACATATTTACCGTTCAGTAGTAATAAAAGATGTTTTCTTCCACTGCTACCCACCTTCCTCCGAAATTACTATGGCATCGACCTGTAATTCCGGCCACAGTCAAAAGAAGGACTTAAAAGCACCACCCCCAGATCCCACTAAGTCACGCCCCTGACTCAGTCAGGCCACGTCCCTTCCATGTTGCATTTGACTGGGAGTAAAAATATTGGTAAAAATCACCTTCTGTCAGCTGCAGGGGTGGGGGGAGGGTGACTTTCTACCTGCAGCTCATTGCTCAGACTTCACAGTGCTGCTGCTGAGAGTGCTGCTGCTGTGTCCATCCAGGCCCTGCGCATGACAGAGGACAGGGAGTCTGAAAGCCAGACTGTCCAGCCTAAAACAAGACCTCTGGTCACCCTATGGGCTGGCTGATGTTAGGGTGGCCAGATGTCCGGCTTTAGGCTGGACAGTCCAGTTTTCTGGCTACCTGTTCTCCGTCCGACGCAGTGCCTGGACAGACACAGGGATGTCCACCCTTTCAGTAGCTCACACTCAGACAGCTTCTCCTCCATGTCTTCACCGGTCCAGGGGGGGCGTGGCCTCATGTTTAGTGATGTGTCTTCATGGGAACTGGGGACGCTGTTTCACATTTGGGGGAATGGCCGGTGAGGTCTGGCTTTCTGGGGTGAAGACAGTGGCCACTCTAGCTGCTGTGGAGGTCACAGTTAAAGAGGCGGGCTTCTGTAGAGGTCACTGTTAAAGGGGTGGGCAGCTGTAGAGGTCACTGTTAAAGGGGCAGGCTGCTGTAGAGGTCACTGTTGAAGGGGCAGGCTGCTGTAGAGATCACTTAAAGGGACGGGCTGCTGTAGAGGTCACTGTTAAAGGAGCGGGCTGCTGTAGAGGTCACTGTTAAAGGGCAGGCCGCTGTAGAGGTCACTGTTAAAGGGGTGGGCAGCTGTAGAGGTCACTGTTAAAGGGGCAGGCTGCTGTAGAGGTCACTGTTGAAGGGGCAGGCTGCTGTAGAGGTCACTGTTAAAGGGGCGGGCTGCTGTAGAGGTCACTGTTTAAGGGGCGGGCAGCTGTAGAGGTCACTGTTAAAGGGGCGGGCTGCTGTAGAGGTCACTGTTAAAGGGGCGGGCCGCTGTAGAGGTCACTGTTAAAGGGGCGGGCCGCTGTAGAGGTCACTGTTAAAGGGCAGGCCGCTGTAGAAGTCTCTGTTAAAGGGGCGGGTCGCTGTAGAGGTCACTGTTAAAGGGGCTGGCCGCTGTAGAGGTCACTGTTAAAGGGGCGGGCCGCTGTAGAGGTCACTGTTAAAGGGGCAGGCACTGTAGAGGTCACTCTCGATATCTTTTAACGACACACACACACAAACAGTAAAAGAAATAAATTAAATATACCCAGGCGAAGCCGGGTCCTTCAGCTAGTCTATAATAAATTCACAAATTCCTTTAAGCAGATCAGTCACCAGACCTACATAGGTCACTGACTAAGTTCGAGACCTTTCTTACTCAACTCAAACCTCCCAAGAAAGTGATATCAACCATTAATAAACTACTATTACTCCCTTCCTCTAAAATAATACACCCCTTCATAGAAGAATGGGAACATGATCTTTCTAAAAAACTCTCTGAAGACAACCTACGTAAACTCTTCAATGCTCCTAAGCAGACCTCTAAATGTATCAGAATGCAGGAGAGTGGATATAAAGTACTAACTAGATGGTGCCTAACTCCAGTCCTCCTGAATAAATATTACCCTGGCTATGATCCCCGCTGTTGGAGATGCGGTCAACATATTGGCACGTATTTCCACATGTGGTGGACTTGCCCTCTCATTGGCCCGTATTGGTCTTTGGTTATATCTTTTATATCCTAGATCAACCTGGTTACAGGACTGAAGCTTTCTCTTACTCCTGAGATTTGCCTGTTACATTTATTCCCGGATAGGACTCCCAACGGTGTAAGAAGACTAGCCAGACACCTACTGGCTTTCCCCTCCTCTATTCCTTATTTGTTGTTCTTTGCATTGGCACTTTTGTTGTAGTGCATACATTGACCTGTTCTATAACATGGACTGCTTATCTCTGCCTGGTTGCAGAGCTCATCATATAACATCATATACTTGATCTCAACCTGATCTTAGGACTTAATTGTTTGAAACTTTGTACCATGCGGAGTATATTTGCTTGCTCTCTGTAAGTTTTTATGCCTTGTTTGGAATTATTTACTGTGATTTTGTTTCCTTATATAAAACAAAAGAAAAGAATCATTAAGTTCCAAAGGGGCTACAGTTTTCAATTGGTACATCCACCTAGCCTCTATTTGTTTTAATATTTTGCCCATGTCACCTCCCGTGATGCCCGTAGTGATAACCTCCAGCATTGAAAAGGGCAGGACTTTTGGACCCCCACCATGTTTGAGGACTACAGGGGGGATTTATCATGAGGGGAGAAGTCAGTTTTGCTTGAGTCTGCCTTGGAGTACTTTATGTCACATTTATCAAATGTCTCATGCTACTTGATAAATTTGTCTTATCCTTAAACCTAACACTTTTGTCTAAAGAAGCAACTCCACCCTCCTCCTGGAGTGAAACTGCAACTTTTTTGCGACTTTTCAAAAAAAGTCTCAATGATAAACCTGGAGTGAAACTCATTAGCATAGCTAACCACACCCACTTTTCCACCCACATTACAAAACTGAAGTGAGTGGTTTAAAAATGCAAAAAGCCGCAAAATTTTGTGCAAGCAAGTACAAAAAAGTAGCAAAATTTTGGCCAATTGCTTACTTTTTATGCACGTAAGAGCAAAAAGTCACAAAAGCCCTATTTTAGGAGCAAAGGTATAATAAATCAGTGCCTACATGTCTAGAGATCGGTTTATCATGTCTGTTTCTCAAATCTCCAATATGCTCAAGAATCCTCTTTTTGAACTCTCTACAGGTTTACCTACATATAGAAGGTTACAAGTACATCTGCAGTGGTATACCATATCTTTCATATTGCAATTAGCCAACAAACGTGTGCAATATATCCTTCTGCTGCTTGAGTCACTAAAAGTCATCCCTGCATAGATGAACTGGCAGGCTTATTCTCCACCAACTAACTCCCCCCTTTGTTGCTGCAGAGCCTAACCCTGGGGAGCAATGGTATCCATGTAGGAGCACCGTGACACACAAAACGAATAAGTCCGCATCACCACTCAGCAATTCCTAAAGACCTTGTAAATGATCGGCTCTGGGGGCGGCACGTTGCAATATCTCAAGGGGCGCCATACTCACCTTTTCCCCAAGCCTCCTGTATTAATGAGCGCTTCTACAATGGAAGAACTCTTTAGTAAATTGTGCCCCTCCTTATTTGTAGCAAGGTTGCACTCTAGGTGGGCACCTAACCTTGCCTACCTACCGTCCTGGACCTCTATTGGACACCCAATCTATATAAGCTTTCTTTTTTATCACTGTGTCAGCAGCAGCAATACTATATATTAGTTTGTTTCTTGTTTGTATAACAAACTCAAAATAAATATTTGCTCCTACTGTTTGTGGCCTCACCACTGTGTGATCAAACCTATATAAATAATGCATGCAAAAATATTTTTTAACGTTTGAAAGCCAGAGGGCAAGGGTTTGCAGGGTGGGCCAAAATAGATAGGCACTTCTCTGATGGTTTAAAATGGCCAGTTAGAAAATGTTATGTCTGCAACATAAAATATCAGAGGGAAAAGAGCTTCTTACTCCAGATTTGTAAATAATTTAGTGAGTCTCAAAGCCAAAGGCAAAATATGTATGAGCTCTTTCTGATTAAAAGAATTTTAGTTTCCAGTTTCAGTTTCATCCTCCTGCTGCTCTTAATTAAATATTACTTTAATGATATAACTCTGCTTTCATTTGTGTGGTCATGAGGAAAGCTTCTACTCTCCTGAAATGAAAGCTTTGTTTAGAATGATTTGAAAGTAATATATTTGTGGTCATATCACTAGGGACAGACAAAATATATTAATAGTAAAAAGACTAATTATTGCTAACATACATGATGAATTATATACTATCATATCACGTTAATTATGTTTACTCATTGACTTAGTCTACATATGTGGATAGAAGCCTTTTTTTCATTAGCTTTATTCTGAGTATAAATAACGTGTATCTAAAAGATGGTGGCAGTTGCGTATCTTGACGGAAGTGGCAGCGAGGACACAGGAGAAGTGGCAGTACATTTTGTGCAAATATTGGGAGACACATTTACGATCGTCAATGGAGGTACATTTTAAATTGGCTAAATGTATCAAATTACGTGGCTGGGAAAATGTTTTTTTCAATAAATGGAGAGAGAGAGAGAGGAGCAGATACCTTTAACATTGCAGGTGATGGTTTTCCCTTATACATATCAGATTGTAAGTGAAAATAAAGTTACGCAACAGCACTTGAATAAGAACTATTTGACATAAGTGCAAAAAGTCAAATAGTAAATGCTCACCTTAAAGGGGTTCTCCGATAATAATGACAATTTAATAGGTGCCAGCAGCCTGCCCCACTAAGCTAAAGATTTATACTTTGGACATGGTGACTGATTATAAATGTTTTTTATACTTTTGGATAATACGATCATGAGATTCTATGTCATAAATAAAACGTAGGCAGTACTGTGTTCAATGATATAGAATTACATTAGGATGGATGATTACATTGTTTTCAAAGCGGAAATGTACAATATCAAAACATGCCATCCAGAAAGATTATTCATAAGATTTGTGATTTAAATATGAACAAATATTTATGGTAAAAACTTGTTTTACAAAGTTTTTGGGTTTTTTTTTTACGAAGTGACAATTTATGTAAATTGTTGCAAACCTTTTTTCTGCTCCAGTGTATTAAAGAGGGCCTGTAACTTCTCCTGGTATGTCTGTGCAATGCCTTCAAATGAAGGTCAAAATGGGTGTTACCAGTTGGGGGGGACCAGTTGTGGGGGGTGTCCCTGCACATTCTGACACTGACAGCACTGATTGGATTGTGTAAGACCATGCAGAAATAGGCCCCAAACTGGTAACACTGGTAACACCCATTTGGACCTTCATTCCAAACTGCTAGTAATTTATTCATGACGTCTGACATGAATAGTAAAGGAATGGCACATATTAGAGTAAAGCTACATTCAGACAACCATAAGTGTTTTACGGTCCACAAATTGCCGATCTGCAAAACATGGATATCGGCCATGTACGTTCCGCATTTTGCGTTCCACACAGGACCAGCCCTATAGGAGCCGCAGTGACATCAATACGCACATTGCAGGTCCTTCGCAGTGCGATCAAGTGGATGAGGTGAGTTGTTTTTTTGTTTTTTTTAACCCCTAAATGGCCATATACTTTTGCATTCTGTCCTAAGAATGCTGTTATTTTCTGATATAACCATGTTATAATGGAAAATAATAAAATCACCCGAACCTGGACTTCAGTGAAAAAGTACGGGCTGGGGTCCGGGTACCCGAACTTGCAAAGTTTGGTACAAACCTTATCCCTTATCGCTTATCCCTAGTAGAGATGAGCAAATCTATTCGTCGATTCGTTGATTCGTATCGAATCTTGGAAATTTTCAGCTGCGAAGCAAATCCGAATATTAGGTGATTCTCTCCGTTAAGATTCTAAAATGTTCCTAAGGCTTTCTACACATTCGCTACGTACTTGTCCGATAAATTGTACGCTAATGTTACATATAAGTTACTCTATACACTGTTGCGTACGAATTCAAGTAATTAGCGAACTTTTACTGTTAGTTCATTATTCGTGCGCAAAAGCCCGGGAAGAAAGTGGTCACCTGACCTAGTGGGCAGGGCTTGCTCTGATTGGCTCAGGCTCGGTAAGCCAGTGACACATCACTTCTGCTGCGACTGCTGAGATGAGCAGAAGCACTGTGTGTGAAGTTCTGAGACACTGAGACCTGTGTTGCTGAAATTGGGGTGTGATTGTTCAGGGAATCCATATTAAACATCAGGGATACTGCAGGGCAAGTGCAGGGCCAGTGCAGGGCTAGTAATTAATCAGGCAGGGAGTGTGAGACAGGGAGAAAGACAGGGAGAGAGACAGGGACAAAGACAAAGACCAGCTGCAGGGCCACAGTGTCAAGTGAAAAATGTCTGGAATGGATAAGCAAAAGAGGTCCAGTTCCAGCCAGACCTCGAGCTCTAAAAAAGGAGAAGGTGGCACAGAGCAGCAGTGCTAAAGGACCTGTAGCCAGAGCTTCTACTTGTAGTATTTGCAATACTTGACTGTTGTTCCACCAGGCTAACCCACCAAGGCGCAAAATTGTAGTGGAGGAGAAAGTGGATGACATAGTGGAGTGGATGGCACTCTCATCTCAGTCTCAGCCGGATGATCTGCTGTCATCTGCTGATACAGTATCCATATGTAGCCAGGGGTCAGACTCAGAGCATTCCTCTTTCTCCACCGTTCCTCTCGAGCAAAGCCCGTCATGTTCGTACACAATTTGTACGCTCATGCGTACGTGTTCAAAGAAGTTGTGTACCTTTTAAAACTGAACGTTCGTTATTAGTACACGAATGTTCGCTAAACGCCACATAATAACGTATATTTTGTACGCAGATTCAACGGATATATTCGTTGAATATACGAATCTTATGAAAAGTTCGATGAATGTTCGACAAATAAAATTTTGAATGATTCGCTCATCTCTAATCCCTAGTCATGACAATCCACTACCCATTTGCTTTATTTCAAAATAAGAAGTAAACCAAAAAACTTGCATTAAACATTGTAAAATGGGGGGGGGCGTGGCCAACTGCCGGCATGTCTGGACGCATCTGAGCACAGCTCCAGCTCACAGACCTAATCCTTCTCCATCCTAGCACCCATGCTGCTTTCAAAATAGCGTGGTCAGTACAGAGGAGACGGAGGAGACCCAGGAGCCACACCATGAGTCCCGGGAAGGCTCAGACGGCTGCAGAAAAGCTGAAAGAATATGTTAGGCAGGAGCCTCAACATGGCGCCGCTACGGCCTCCACGCCGAGATCATCTGGCCACAGGGCTAGGCCTCGCTCACCTCAGATAGAGGGAGAAGAATCGGAGGAACCAGAGTTCACGCTCAAGAATGCCTATGAACAGCTGATGGTAGCTATTACAGCTTGCCAGACCTCTCTCACCGGCAAGATCGACGAGGTGAAGGTGGATTTGGGCCTACTGCGTCATGATGTCCAGCAGCTCAGGGACAGGGTGTGGAGCACAGAAGATCGCATATCTGCTCTGGAAGACCTTACCCATCCAATGCCTGAGCGGTTCCAAACCCTAGAGAGATCGGTGGAGTTGTGGAGGCAGAAATGTGATGATTTGGAGAATCGGGCCCGCCGAAATAATGTCAGAATACTGGGCCTATTTCATGTTATTGAAATAATGACTTGATCTTTTGTTCCCTCAATTTTGCGGACCCCACGATCATATTTAGTTACTATATTTTCTTACAGTTGTCTTTTATTCCGCTATAGCCTGAGTGGGCGCCTTGCTTGAGTATTTGTAACCTCTGGACCACTCAATAATCTGTACTTTCGGCTCACTGATCCTTAATCTGTACGAGCTGGTCTGTCACCTGCATGGTTTTACCATCTGTATACACTATTCAGGTCCCAGACCTATTTGCCACGTTAACTATGTGCATATATATGCTACACCTTATGTGTGCATGGTTTGGTTTATATTGTTCTCATATGTTCCTTATTGGTTACTGGTTCTGGGTACGGCGGGAGTGTGAGGCACAACACGCTCGCATACACTGTGAATGGAGAATCTTTCATCCTGGGGAGATCAAACAGCTGCCCATATGGCATCTTTAAAAGTCATGTCTTGGAACGTGAGAGGGCTGGAAAGAGATAGGAAGCGGATTGCAGTCTTTTCTCATGTCCGTAAATTCCAACCGCACATCTTGGGATTACAGGAAACGCACCTCACGAAGGACACTGCTAATAGGCTGAATAAGCCTTGGGTACAATGGAGCGCACATGCCTTCGGTAATTCATATTCCAGAGGTGTGTCCATATTAGTGCATAGATCGTTACGATGGGAAGTCAGGCAGCAAGTGATAGACCCAGGAGGGACATATATATTCCTATCTGTCTTTGTTAACTGTGCCCCATATGTCATCATTAATATGTACTTACCTCCTCCAGCCAATGTATCATCCCTGCAGGTAGTGATCAGCTTTGTTTCCCAATACCCTGAAGCAAAACTACTCTGCATGGGAGACTTCAATATGATCTTTAACGAAAATCTGGAGAGGTTTTACTCGAGTGGTCAGTTGCCTCAACTGCCTAGTCCGTGGACTGCATTTTCCAGATTGGCTGCTGAATTAGGCTGGTATGACTTGTGGAGGGAACGCAACCCGACCCAGAGGGTATACTCCTGCTTCACTCCCTCCCGGGGTGCACTCTCCAGGATTGATTATATGCTGGGCTCTGCATCCATATATCTAGACATCGAGGACATTCAATATATGCCACACAGTGTTTCGGACCATGCTCCGATCCTATTACATTTGAAGATGGTGACCACCACTAGATCTGGTAATAAAACCCGTATCCATCCCTTTTGGCTGTCACTCATGTCAGTTAATGACCGTATCCCGGACCAACTGACAGTATTCTTGGAGGTCAATGAGGAGGGCATAAATGATTTACTTAGGTGGGAGACCCTGAAGGCATTCCTGCGTGGATGTTTCAAATCATCCATCTCCTATATTAAGAGAGAGTCTAGACGCAGGGAGGATGACTTATTTCAGCAATGTAAAGAAGCGGAGGAACGATATACCTCGGACCCCTCTGAAGGGAATAGAATAGTCTGGCTGCAGATGGGCAGGCAATATCTGATGCATGTCCGGGAGAGGAGTGATCGCAAATTATTTTTCCTTAAACAGCAGTCATTTGAACAAGGCAGTCAATCTGGGAAACTCCTGGCTCATTTAGTGCGGACTAACAATGCAGCTCCATCAGTTTTGAGGGTTCGGAGCGAGGGGGGTGACATTGTTGAAGGAACTGAAGCCATTCTACAGAGGTTCACAACCTTTTATGTAGATCTATACAGCTCAGTGGTAAGATATACACAGGATGACCTGAAAGCTTATCTTCAGGATATTCGCTTCCCGACCTTGAGGAACCGGGACAGGGAATCTTTAGAAGCAAATATTACTCTAGAAGAGATAGAACAGGCTATAAAGGGATTGGCGAATGGCAAGTCTCCTGGCCCTGATGGGATACCACTGGAAGCGTACTCTAAATATGTTGATATCCTAGGACCACAGTTGCATAAAATGTATGTGGCGGCACAGCAGAGGGGACAGCTACCTGAATCATTATATGATGCCACTATAGTGATACTGCTGAAGCCTGACAAAAATCCGCTGGAATGCGGATCCTATAGGCCAATTTCCTTGTTGAACTTGGACTATAAGATACTTACCAAAATCTTGGCCAATAGACTGAATGGGGTTATTGCCTCCATTATCCACCAGGACCAGTCTGGCTTCATACCTGGCCGCTCAACTTCTAGCAACATCAGACGAGCACAGGTTATAACGCAGGTGGGAGTGGGCTCTGGTTCTCGCTGGGCCCTGGCCTCCTTGGACACAGCAAAGGCATTTGATTCTGTCGAATGGCCTTACTTGCTGGAGGTCTTGACCCACTTTGGGTTCGGTCCATCCTTCATAACTTGGATTTCCATCTTGTACAAATGCCCTAAAGCACAGGTCATGTCTAGACCTATCTCTATTGACCCTAAACTGTGTTTACTGGGACTACTGGATGAGGAGGAGTGGTCACATTATGATCGTATTTTCCTAAGGGAGACTCTCTTCATGGCGAGAAAAGCAATAGCTATTAGGTGGATGGCTGATCGTCTTCCGACCGTTGCCCAGTGGAAAGCGCTGGTAAATCAAATAATTCCTAATGAAAGAGTTATATTTAAACACAGAAACCGTCCCGAAAAATTCTGGAAGGTCTGGGGTGCGTGGAGCTCCTCTCCTTTAACTATTTCACAGCCTGGACAGCTACAGTCCACTCTGGTGAATTTGACTTAGTGCACTGTGGATCACGGTGTATGATGCTATAATTATATAACACTGCATAATCTACTTATGTATGTATTGGCGAGTTGTATTGCCTGCTGTACCCTTTTTCTTGTTTCGTTGATTGAATTCTTCAATAAAACGAGTTTTTAAAAAAAAAAAAAAACATTGTAAAATGAATAGATCTTAGCTTGCTTGTCGGTGAAATAAAACACTTATTAATAGAGATGAGCGAGTAGTGAAATATTCTAAAGTTCGAAATTCGATTCGAATAGACGCGAAATTCG